>QYTT01083918.1:0-11260 GCA_006980735.1 Dasypogon diadema
TTGTAATCATCAGGTCCCTGGCTCAGATCTCACCGGCGCGGCGTCTGTAAATAGTCGAGGTTTTTTTCTAATAACAGATAATCATTAGAAGCCATTGTATGTTGCAACATTTTTGTGATTTGAAATCCACGTTAATCAAATACAACATTTGATAACAAATATACAAGATTTTTTATCCCTTAATTGGTCGACTAAGCCTTAGAGTGCACCACGATGAAGGCGTAACCCTTAAATGTAAAACAACTTGTATAACAATGCAGGAATTTATGCTCCACCAGCTGGTGAGAGTAGCAGGGAAGGAACTGAATATAAGAGGTATTTCTTTGATCACTATGATGGACATCAAATGTGCCTTTCTATAGAGGAGAAAATCTGCATATGTGCGCCTCAACCACCACGGCTACCGGTGTGGCCAGAAATAATCTTTTACACTTCAAACCTGAAATTTTATAATAAAAAATTCCAATACATATATTTTGTTGTACATTTAAGGACTTCCATTGATACTTCCTTAGACCTATATCTACTCACTAGATGGGCTTATCCTACTGAGAGTTACTTTTGTCCTCATTATGACTGCTTTGTTTTCGTATTTTCTTTTCTTAACATATATTTTCTTTTCTTAACATTATTCTATAGTCCTGTATCTGTTCTTATAATAATGAATTAATCGAATCTGATATCCCATCAATACTTTTGAGCGGAATTGTTCTGAATAATCATATAAAAAATTGGTAAAATATATGATGGACTGCGAAGGCTGCCGCTCTCGACGAACATTTTACTACGGAAACCTCGTTTAAAATTAGTTAAATCGATAAATTTGCAGAGTTTCACTTTTGGAAGTTTGATTTATTCCAAATTAAATAGCGTCTATGCACGTAAAATGGACGTAGAGCGATTGCGTACGCTTCGGATTCGGACTACAGAGGTTTGACCGTGTTTCGTGTTAGTGCTGCATGGAAAGTGTGTTTGCCATTGATTTAAATAAGTAATAGCCGGATGGAGCCAAGTCTGGTGAGTACGGCGTGCAGGAATGGTGTCTTTGATCGTTTCCGCCCTATGCGATGGGGCGCTGTCGTGCTGCAAGATTACATTCCCGTATCGTCTGGCGCATTCTGGTCGCTTTTCGATCAGTGTATGGTTCAAACTGATCATTTGTTGTCGGTAGTGATCGGTATTTACTGTTTCACCTTGTTTCAGAAGTTTCGTGGTACACGACATCCTTCTGATCCCACCAAATACATAGCATTGTCTTGCTCCCGATCCGATTCGGTCTTGCAGTCTACGGTGATGGTTGTCCTGGGTCAACCCATGATCTACTTCGTTTGGGGTTCTCGAAATACATCCATTTTTCATCCCCCGTTAGGACCCGATGTAAAAAAACTCTTCCTTTCATGCCGAGAAAGCAAAATTTCGCAGACGGTTTTTGGCTTTTCGAGTTGCCTGTCGTACATCTCATGTGACACCCATTTTCCGGCCTTCTGGATCATCCCCATGGCTTTTAGGCGATCACAAATTATTCGGCGGCCAACATTTAATCTCTCGGCTAATTGATTTTTGTATGGGTATCATCTTCATCCAACAGTGCTTTCAGTTCGGGGTCTTCGAATTTTTTAGGTTGACCTGGGCGTTCTTTGTCCTTTAAGTCGAAATCTCCACTTTTAAATCTCCTAAACCAGCGCACACAAGAGTCTTGAGGTGGGACATTGTCACTGTAGGTTTCGACGAGTAAACCATGGCTTTCACTCCGTTTTTTAATTAAATAAAAAAAACAGTGTTTTATGTGTCCGAAGTGTCCCTGTGATTTTAGTTCAAGAGTAAAATTTGTCTGTAACATCATTTCGTAGTAATAACCTGGTTAAGGTACAGAAAAATTGAAGTTTGGTTTGTGAATTTAAGGTGAATTAATTACTGATGGTTTTAATTGTTTGTCGGCATTATCTTCTTTTCAGAAACATCGAAAATGTTATGGTGTGTATAACTTATTATTAAGTTAAATCATGAAAATGAATACTCGTCACTTTTTTAGGAATGGGCTCAAAACAAACTGTTTCAGTGGCCAAAAAGGAGTCAATTTTGGCCTTAATTAAAGCAAGAAAGCACTGCTTTCTTTATCATCTGATGTGGGTGTTAGCTCTTGTGATTTGTAATAATTTCCTTGTGAAAATATTAAAAAATGGTAGAAAGTTTGTGTCTACTCATTGTAGTGTCTGTACTAGGCAAGTCGATCGGCGCACTGACGATGATCAAGTTGACTTGCTGTGTCCGAAACACTTTCTTTTCACCTAGAAAGGAATTTTCTATTCACATGGAAGTTTTCAAATGTTCTTCGAAGTGAATTTCACTTCAAAAATTCATCCAAAGGTTATTATTTCTCTAAAAACAATTGTCCCAATTTTTCAGCTTTACTTTACTGATGAATTTTTCCTTCACTTCCTACACAGTTCGTGTGACCCTTAATCCATCTTAGCCTGGAGCTAAAATATCCCCCGGGGGTTATGGTATGGGTAGCGATCTCTGTGAAAGGGTCGAGTCCGCTTTATTTTGTAAAGGGCACCATGCGGCAGGACTAGTACATCCCCGTACTCAAGAATGTTTTTTTGCCTTATGTGAATCAATGCAGGACAAGCACAAACCCCTTTGTTTTTATGAAAGATGTAGCACCTTTTCACATGGCTAAATCTTATTCATTCCTACCTTGGCCACATAATTCTCCACACCTCAATCTAATTGAGAATGTCTGGCGTACTCAACAATGGTTCTCATTATAGAAAAGTTTAAAAACGAAATATATGTAATTTTTCAATTCGTTCCAATTGCTTGGCAATCCACTGTGAACAAACTCTAAGTTCTCCTTTTATATATTACTACGTTTCTAATGTTACCCCTTGCATTGAGATGGCTACGTTAAACATTCCTTTGACAACTTCGGAAGTAAACTGAACTCCACAAGTGATTTGATTACTCATCCTATACACCTTCCCTAGACAAGGTAATAATAAATTAGAATCGCATTAATTACTGTGCACCTCTGTAAGTGTGAAGCAACGTGTTTGATCATAATTCTCAATCAGGAGACAAATTGCTTTGGCACCAGATTACAAATAGCCCCAGTAACATTGTACATCAAGTCTACATCCGACTGGCGGCACTGTATCCAAAGGCCACAATTGCATCAGGAGTAATATCGTTAGTCTCAAAATGCATCTAATGAGAGATAGATTTTGGCGCCAGGATTCGGATGGATGGCGAGATTTTACCATGGCAGGACGTCAAATTAGATTTGCTTTGGTCTTCTATCAGCGGACTGCATGCACTAATGACAGAAATCCAATAGGATTGAATCCATAATCAGAGCGACTAATGTCCGAATCAATTAAAGACAAGTCAATCGCTTGCTTCCCAGCAATTCCCCTCAGTACGCGATGAATAGATTAGACGGATCGTTCGCAAATCTCGTGCCACCACCATTAAATGCTCTCAAATCACTGCCCTCCTTAATTTATGGAATCGGTACGTAAAAATGCCCAAATTACGTATGCTTGGTAGCACTTAACTGGAGCACGTGACTAAATGGAGTCGGTGTTTTCACATGAACAGTAAATCAAAGGGCGACCAAAAACTTCGATTTATTAGGAAGACCGCAGGCAAATATTTGCTAAAGGATCTTTAGCCGTACCCTTCGACACAAACTATCATGGCCAAGAGGTCGAGGTTAAAGTGGGAACACTAGTTGGCAAATAACCAGAGGATATTTAAATGGCCTGTGTCGAATTCGGAAAGTTTTGATGAGGCTTGTGGACATTTCACATGAATACAAATGGAAATTATTTCACACTCGAGGGATTTCGTGCGAACTAGTTATAATTGGAAATCAAGGAAAATAGCGTTCGTTACAGAGGAGTATTACTTGAATCGACTTCTGCTAAATGCATTACATTCCCAGAAGTTTCAAATTTAAATAGAAACAAGAGTCCTGTATTGTCCTGGTACCAAAACGCCAAAGTGTAAAACAACAATCCCACAAAAGTACATTTAATGTAAATGTTGCCAATTATTCACTCTTCAGGTCACGGTCCATTTGAATGCTGTACCAGTGGTTTCCGCACGTAAATCATCACTATGCATTATCATAATCAGATTAGGATAATGGACAACTGTTATTCCAATCGAGTTTGATCTGATTTACGTTTTAATTACGTTTGCTCGTCCAAACGTGCATTCTATTTTCGGACTTACAGCGGACGGGATAATTGTAGCGCTTGATGTAAATGAAAACTTCATTAATGCGTTTCCAAAATCCAAATACAGGGGGTATCTAAATAATGTAATATCCCGGAATTTTATGCTCTAGTTAGAACATTATGGAGGATTCTCTTATTAAACCTTATTCTTTTTTTTCCATTGCAGTTGAATTTCAAGTTAAGTTGAGATTTTTTAAAGAAAGGGGATGGCAAAAATTGTTGTGCCCAGAGATCTATTCTTGGAAGTTTTAATTCAAAAGTATTTTATACCTACCTTTGATTTTTTTAAGGTATTGCCTAAGCTCAGGAGACAACTCTATGGTGCACACAACAAAACTTAGGCAGAAGGAAGTTAGCGAAAAGGAGATTGGGAAATTTTAACCTGACAAATGTTGCTAGTGAGCCGCAATTTTTGGCATGAGATTATTACTGTGCAACATCCCACTGGTTTCACAGGTATAATTCTTGTCACTAGAATTGCCTCTGGTACCACTGGTACTCAGATAAATCACCGTGTCCTGTGCGGAATTCGAACCCACGCTAACTAGGGAAGAAAATCTGTATACGTGCTCCTCAGCCCGCTCGACCGCTGAAGTGGATTTATCATATCTAAAGAGACTCCAGGAATAAGGCAATAGCCTATAATACAAAATATTTTCAGATACGGAAGTTGCTCCGTTTCAATACCACGGTCTCAACTTGAAGCAAGAAGAATGCCATTGAAGTCCGCTTCAAGTACTGATGGCTGGCGATGTAGGTCTGGTTTTGGGCTTTCTCAGGAAATATAAAAGTACCGCAGTAGGGAGTATGGGGAATTTGAATAGCGTAAACGTAAAGCTGTCAAAAGTACGTAGAATTTAACGTTTACCTATGCTAAAGCTATCACTGTTAGCTGACAGCTATTTGTGTTCCAGATCACCAGATCGGCTGTTACAAATAAAAGCCCTCCGAAAATGGCGACGTAAGAACAGTCCGTGTATGAAAAATTCTTGTGTTCCCCGTACGTGTAAAACAAATTTTGACAGCTCTCTGAGCTTTTTTGCGCTTCGTGTGCCTACTGCATGAATTTCTCTTACTAGTAGTATACAGGTAACCGTAACAGGAATGTCACACGTATGTGCTTTAACGTAGCTCACGTATGGGATTACGGCTACCTCTACGGATACGTAAAAATGAAATTTCTCATACTCTCTAGTATCTTAATAAATCATGTTGTAAGAAAATATATTAAGTGAGGATAGGTGTACGTAAGGATTGGGAGTTGCACGGGAAATAAATTCAGGAAACATTCAGCCAGTGATGATAATCCAATGCACTATTAGTCATTGAATATTCTATTGCTTTTAGTGTTCTCATGGAACTACTTATTTGTAGAGAGTGTAAAGAAAGTGCACGATTTGATGAGACCAAAATGCGTGGTTTGGGTTTTAAAATTTTTGGCACTTGTGCTTGTGGACTTTGAGATATTAATTTGCATCCTAATATTAATTCGGGCTATGAAGGAAACATAAGAATAGAAGACTGTTAGGAAACGGTGTGAATATGTTTTATGGTCTCATAGATATCGGACAAGGTTTAACTCCCAGTTCATCAATGTTTGATATGACATACATAAAAGCCGTTGCCGAAGAAAAAGAACAAAACATTAAAAATGAAAAACCTGTACATGAGTTTAAAGCATCCGACGACGGCAAGTAGAAGACCAACGTGGATTTTTTTTTTCTTTATTTGGTGTGACGACGCTAATCGGCTTGATACTGGCAAGGCGATAGATCTTGTTGTAAAAAGTACCTTCTGCTAACCTTGTTTGTCGTGGGAAGACAGGAAACATTTTTATGAATATACGGAATGTTACGAAAATTGCCAAGGAACATGCAGTCCCAAACATGACATCGTCTAAGAAGAAATACGGTGTGAAAGATTTAAATTGTACCTGAAGATAGCAATTTCAAAACATTTCGTGCTATGCAAGGTGTCCGATAATTAATCGGCATTCGACATCGCCCGCCCCCCCCTCTTCCCTAAATCACTTCCTCTTCCTCAAAATAGCGTCCAAAAATGTTGTGTTTTTTTACCGTGTAAAATTCTTATAAATCCTCACAAGGACATCTTAGGATAATGATCAAGAATTTATTTGAAAGAGGACACTTGTAGCTTTCCAACGAAATCTTACTCATTCCAATCGGTTGTGTGTTTAAAAAGTTATTGTAGGTCAAAATTGAAAAATGTGAATTTTGTGGTCAAATTTGATCAAAAAATTCATATGACCAAAGATTCACATTGACCACAAAATTCATATATTTCAGCTTTGAACTTGAATAACATTTCAAAAATGCAATCGATCAGAGCAGGTGAAAGACACAAATGAATCCTCGGTCATTGAGAGGAGTTATAATTTTACAGGAAAATGCCCACCTTACTTACCATCTTATTTACCTTTATGTAATTATTTTTCAGGTTGTCAACCGAAAAAAGAAGGAGGTTAAAAAAAGGTACAAATTATGCTTACCTAATATTGCCGAAGAAGAAAGTATTGAAAGATATCGTTTCGTGCAAAAACTTTCTCCTACCACGGGCAGTTTTTACGAGTCTAGCTTATAGTAAGGAAGTTTATGTACTTTTCTTAGATTTTTTTTTTTTAAATTACTACTACAAGTATTATTCTCTAAACCCTTTAATATTATTATATTTTATATTATATTTTATCTGAATACTGAAACTTGATTTGATTGATGTACATCGATTTTCTTTGTCTAATTTTCATATATCCCTTATGACTTATCTATCTGAAATTAACAAAAAACATGGAAGCGTTTCGAAAGAAAACTTAGAAAACCAGAAATGAAGTTTCAAGTCTATTATTGAATCCTTTCGGAACCGAGACGGCAAAGCTTCTAAAGCCTTTTTTGAAAATTTTCCTTTGATATTAAATTATACTTCCGAACAAAATGTCAAATTTAATCCAGAAAGAATTGTTTGCGTGATTAATTTAAAATCTTATTCGGAAAAAGTTTTGATATCAAAGGATACTGAGATGAAACTTTACAAACCATGTAAAACTATCCTAAGATTTTCCGAGGAAAATAAGCTTATAAAAGCTTTTTCGTCTACGTTCCAAATGGATTTACTAAAAGACCTGTAATATCTTGAAATAGCATTTCGAAAATATCGGTGTTAATTTGATTCAGATTCTAAATTTAAGGCGTAAGCATAAACCCGGCATATTTGTCTAGAATAATACGTAATATAATAGACCTCACAAATGAACCCACGAATACGTGATGCCGGCCGATAAGCAATGAAAAAATAAAATCACACAGGCGTGAATCCGGCCGTCAAAGTGTTAACATCCAGAACCACAATCGGAAGCTGGAAAATACAAGAATTAGTTATTAAGGACTCAACGATTTTATTGTATTTTGATTATACATTGCAGGACAAGTAGCATATTATGAAGTTACTTAGGAATTGAGGTAAGGATCTTTTTTTTGGACTGAAGGAATATAAAAGTTGAAGGTGAGGACATTTAAAATAAATTGGAAATACTATTCTTAGGATTACGAATATTTAAAGAAATGATTATGTTTTTTTAAGTAAATTATTTGGAAATAATTTGAATTGTTAATTACTTACTTGCAATGGAAATGTCTCAGGCAGGCAAGACATCGCGGCTGGAAGACAAATCTGAAAAGAGCAAAGGCGTACTTATTGGCATATGTAGTTAATTCGCGGAAGAAAATTTCACGTTTTATTCTACACTTACCTGGCCCAGTCCTTTCTCAGAGGCTAAAACAAGAAATCCCAAGATACCCCTATACACCAACACTGAACAAACGAAAATCACGACCCGAACTTGAAAATACGCCCGAATACGATACTTAACTAGGGTTGTCCGTATTCCTTTGATAAGGATAAAGCTGACTGGAAAACGTTTTAATATAGGGCAAATCGAAATTTATTCTAAAACACAGATGACAGATGTCAAAACACAATTTTTAATCTTTCCGGAGAAAGAGAATTTTGAAAATCAAACTCCAGCTGTAGAAAACTATAAGAATATTAATAAGACAATATTTTTTATAATATTAGCGATTTGAACCCATTCTAAAAATTTCACAAAATGCTAGACAGAATATGGCGACTTCTGTGCCAACTTTTCAACAAAAGGTAGATGAAGCGAGTAGTCCAGTCTTTTCACGTGCCATAACAAGGTGTCATTTTTGTCCTTTCAAAAGTGTAAGAGTTAAAAAGCAAAATGAAACGTGTGAAGTGCATTGAAAAAAGTGAAAATCGAGCTAGAAAGAAAATCGATAGAAAGTTAAGCAAACCGAGCGCAGGAGACAAACAAATCAGGACCGGGAGTTCGAGGGATAAGATGAGGATTAAACTGATCGGGGAAGATAGACTAAAGGAGAAAGATAAATACATCTTATTTTATGCGAATTGAATCTAATTGTTGTTGTCGAATTGATCTGACAAAGTGTGATCACTTTGATGTCGGCGGCCTTGCTAACTGGTGGGCTGTGCGAGCCTCTCAAGTTTTCCTTTTATTTAACGCTATTTTGTGTTCAAATATAATTTTCCCCCTTTTCTTTAAAAAATAGCAGTGTATCGAAGTTTAGTGCCATTAAAGAAGTTTAATTCCTAGTGATCATTGTTTTTCCTTGAGTAAAAGTCTCAAGTTGGCGCCCATCAGCAGGTGGTCAAACCCTAAGACCTGCACCCATTCTCCAACACCTATCCGGCAAAATTACGCGCTCTATTGAGGCGTGTAACACATCCCACAAGTGTACTGCAACCACACGAAGGCTGTTTTTTTATTTTTTTTTATTTACAAAATGCAATAAAATATCAGAAGAATAAAAATATTCCCAATGTTATGCTAGTTTCAGGTGCTTCGAACCAGTTGCACACCTTAAGTCTTTAGTCAAAAAACACTGGTTAGGGTAGCTTATAATACTGGCGGAAGTCATGGGTCAGTAAGTTACATTAAGTTAGTTAAGCTAACTTATCCCATTTTATTTAGAATATGTCTGCAATAATGGAGAGTATGGATGCATTAGTATTAGGTATGACAACCGGTCCTAAATGTTTTTTAAGCCCCAAACTCTAAACCCCCAATCGAAACCTATTTACACTGGACAAAGGTCAAGTAAAGACTATTTCTGGACTCTGCGGGCTACGGTTTCCTCTTTCTCGGAAGCCACATTCCTGATAACTCTTTTGGTCGCTTTCCAAACTTAATAAGCAATATATAATCAAATTTACAACACATTAAAATGTCTGAGACTAAATGCAACCTCACGGTGAGATCTTAAGATTAAATATCCCAATTTTTCCATTTACTTTTCAGTTTGACTATGGGCACTGTTATTAATCAAGATATTAAATAAAAGTCCGTTCAAAACAATGACACTAAAATAAATGATATAATGACTGCTATTAAAATATTTCATTAATTTTAGCCCCCTTTTCGGGAAATGATTTTACTCATTTTCATTTTATAAATGTTCTTTCAAAAAATCGATCAAATAGATTTACTTTTCTTTCGGAACCTTTTGATGCGGTGAGCATCTATTATCATTTGAATTAAGAATTTCTTCCGATTTCGCCGGATCTGTAGAAATAATGTCATGCAGACGTACCAGCGGAAGGTAAACAATGGTTCTGCCCTCAAAGAGCAAAGCTTTAATGGTTGGATATGTAAAGTAAATCAGAAAATTCCCTCCTGCCAAGACTTTTCCGTAAGTACGCAATTTTCTTTCATCAGTTGTTCCGCTCTAATGAAAAATGCCGTGCACCATTAAGGTAGAGATTGTTGCCTCCGCCGGTACCGATGGCACCAAGGATTCCATTGTGAGCGAGCACAATCATGCAAGAAGGATAATATACATTAGGCATTACCTTTGACATTGCAGCGATACACTTTGATCTCTTTATTTCGCCTCACTCTCTGGGAACGTAGACTGGGAGTTGTTATTTTCATGGTCTGATGCGGTATTGTGGTGGCTTGAAAGGATCCGGATTTGTATTCATAAAATCGCGACTAATCACCGCTAAAGCTCCTCCGCCTTCCGCCGAATTGAATTTATGCGCATTGGCACCCATCGTGCACTAGAAAGTAGAAACCACTACCAGACAGACGAAGTAAGGCGTTGCATGCTTCCCTGCTGCTCCAAGCAGTCTGTTGCCGTTGACAAATTACCTCTATGTCTGGTGACATTGCAAAAGTCATATCCTTCGTTTCTTTTGACCCAGGTCACTACCCAGTTTGTCCTTTTACAGGTAAAGCCAAGTGTAAATATTTAATGACTTCACTGGGCAGCCACTTCAGGCTCCGCGTACAAAATGCATTTCCTTTTCCTTTAACACTTACCACTTACCACAGTATCATTAGTGGTTTCATGACCATTTCCATAAATTATTTCGAAGTATGAGTTATTGTTTCCAAACACTTCTAGCTTTCATTGTCCGAGACAGGTAATGACTTGGTGGCGGTGGGGCCATAAATTTCTTTAAAATTACTGCTTCCGATGAAAACCCGCAAATAATGCTGTCTTTAGTGGAATTTCAATTACTTAAATGACTCTAACGTCCTTTTTATCGCACGGGATTACGGCTCTAATGATTGTAACTAATCAACAAAGTGGATGTAGTGGAACTATTTCTCTTAATGTCAGTGATCGCAAGGGTAAATCAGCGAAGTAATAAATTGGAGAGATCTATATCCACGGTAGTAAATTTCAGTTTCGGACTTTTAACTTGAATCGTCACAGGCGAAGGATGTATAGTAGCGATTTAATGTAAAATAATACTATAGATACTGTAACAAGACGACCCAACTCTTATATCGCACTACATAAACGCCACCTATTACACTTTATATTTCCGAAAGAGGTCACTAGAGTTTTCAGCGCCCGGAAAAGCACCAAACTTTCCAAATTTTGGAAAAGAAAATTCTAGAAGCCCCGGAGGTAATAAAAAGAGCTGTCGATACCGAGAAGAGAGAGAGT
>QYTT01083919.1:0-17130 GCA_006980735.1 Dasypogon diadema
ACGCACGAAGATATTATCACTAAGTCGACTGAGGCAGATTCCTTTAAGCAGATTATTTGCAGAACTTCAGGTAGATCACTTATATACAGTCGAAAAAGAAGTGGACCAATTATGGATTTTTGAGGTACACCCGATTTAAGAAGTTTTGTAGATAATATCACGTTCTTCACTTCCGGCGATTACGTAAGAAGTCGCCAATTGAACGAATCGAGGAGGAAAGAAGAAAGAAATTGAAATGTGCTCCTATGCTTAGATAGGAGTTCAGAGTGATTTGCTGAAGAAAAGGCCTTACTGTTAAACAACGCAAGGTTTGCCAAATACTCATTATCTAGGATCTCATGTATATCTGATATTACTTTTAAAAGAGCAGCTTCATAGTTTGCATATATAAGATTTTTTTTCAAAATCTTTCGCGATATAACAAAGAAAACTGGATGACTAAAGCCCGCTTCCACACTTCCGTAATCTAATTATTTGCTTCCTTGTTGTTAACTACAAGTAGGAATTTGAAATGAAAGTAGATTTATAATGCCTATAGAAAAAACTTTGAAAATCTTTATTGGCGTGAAAAAAGGCAGAATTATTTCCTGAATTTTAAAGCTCTAATTTATATTAAGTGCATTTTTGCTTATTGTTCTGTATTTTATTTTTATAATACTGCAATTTTACAATTATTAAACTTTTTGTTTGGTTTTTTAAAGTTTTAAGTATCGGGTTTTGAACACAAATAGAAATAAGAAGATTTTGCTGAAACCGGAGAATTTTTGTCTTAATATTATCAAGAAACATCTTAATATTGTCAAGAAACATAGAATTTCCTCAAACTGTTTCTTTTACAAAAAAGGGGGAAAAGTATTTTTCTGAACACCTGTAGTCCGAGTCCAAATGCATTTGCGTTAATTTTTGCATTTGTAATGTTTAGTTTGGGAATCCGACTCTTCTTCTTCTTTCTTCGTGAGAGAGAAAAGAGAAAACATTAAGGGTGCGAGGGTGCGAGAAATTTCATTTTCAATGGTTGCAATTGTAAGGTTTTAATGGGAGGCATTATAAATGACAGGTTTTGGAGGGAAAGGTGGAGGTTTTGGCGAGATCTGGCAACCCTCAGTCAGTGGTGCTGCATAAAAACAGCCTGTCAAGAGGGTGTCGGGAGGAGTTTCGTCGGGAAATTTCTGAATTCAGAAATAGTGGCGGTGAGACAGTTTTGTAAACGGATTAGCCAAGTGCTGAAAGTTGTAACGCCAAGCTCGGCGTCATCAAAAATATGTCTACCTCAGGCATTCAGGGGCTCTGCCATTTAGAGCTCCAGTAACTGTCAAACCTGTGGTGCTTGGTGCTTTACATTTCGCTTGACTAGGCCCGCAATGGGTGCAAGTCCTAGTCATGAGGACGAAGTGGCCGATGGTGAATCCGATGAGGATGATATCATTAAAATCCAGAACGCTTCGTTCGTGGTAAGTGCACTAATTTTAATTGTTGTTCTTGTTACCTGCAAAAATAGTGCGAAGATCAATCATGTCCGTGTAGAAAATCGATGCAAAGTGCGGATTTTGCTTTCGGTTGCAGTTGGAAGTGTGCAGTTGTTGTAAATCGACAGTTGCTAAGTTCACCATACCCGCATAGGTTAATTTGGTTTAAATGCGACAAGAATGGGACTCATAAATGACGAGGAAAGGTTTCCGCCTTGTGGGGTTTTGGAGTTTTTCAGCATTTATGTAATTGCGAGGGCAGCTGCAGTTCCGCGCTGTTTTCCTAATGAGGTCCTTTCCCTTACCTAGTCTTTTCGCTTCTTAGTTTGCGCCACACGAGGATAGAGCTTAAGTTCCCATTTTTCTTGTCTGCCCTTAAAATGTTTGAAATCTGTACATAGGTAATAAATTTTTCGATGATTATGCCGAGGATTAGTCAAATGTTGCAGAAAATTCCACTGAAAAGTTACTAAAAGTTCTTTTTAGAACAGATTTTTACTTTAATGTAAAATATTCCTCTTTTTTTCAAGTGCAAGCCTTGTTACTTCCTTGAGGAACTGTTTCAAGGCCGCTGCTGGTCTCAAGTCATAGTAGCGTGCGTGGAAATGAGGCAGCCGATGGACTTGTGAGGAAAGGCTCAAGTATAGGTATTTCCTCTAGCGAATACATCCATAGGTAGGCATTTGCAATCAGAAAAGAAAGAAACAGATCGACAGGCTATTAGATAATGATATAAAGACGGAGCTAGCTATTTGCGAAACTTCTAGACAGTAATAGCCACAAAATTGCCCTCTGGTACATGGGGGAGGCGCACAGACATTCGTAACAGTAGGAACGTCCTGTTTGATATTCATGCGAGTTGCACAGAAGCTCTGCAGAAACTGCATGGAAACGGAGGAGATTGGAGGTATATAACACCTCCGCCAATGGCCTGGCCAGACCAGACGAAAGAATTGCACACTAGGCGAATACTTCGGCTCACTGGAGAAACTGACACAGGAGTTAGATGGTATGACAAGATTCATTAACTCTTGGCTGGCTTTAGTCCTTTCAGGTTAGGTTTCATGTTGTGTGGTATCACAATGGACCATTCTTCGGGTCTATGGGTGCTCGCACATCCAAGCTGGGATGGTCTTTGGTAGAAGTGATTACCATGGATTTGTGATTACATTGGATTTCAATTTGTAAGTTCAGCAAAAATAGCACAGCTGCTACCAAGCATCCCAGCTTCGTTCGATGTGCATGCACTTGTGAATGAACCCGTCTCTGCGGTTTCTGAGTGGCCGACACTGTAACCTAACTTAAACTACCATTTCGTACTAATTTTCACTTGGTGTGAATGGATAACGCAGCCGCTTCTACCAAAGCTCAAGATTTTTCTGCTGACAGCAAAACTACCACTAGAAACCCTTGATTTTACGATGCAGCCAAAGCCCAGGAGATTCTTCATGATGCTATACCACAACTTTGCGGAAAAGAAAAGCAGGAAGGCTAGAATAGAAATTAGGATGTTGAGTAAAGGTGCAGCTTGTAGCTTAAGGAGAAAACAACAAATGCTAACCGCACACTTCTGCCCAAGAAGGAATTTCACTGCTCTATTACATCTTGCTTTACGGACGAAAAGGTGAAGACGACTTGTCGTGCGGGTATTACGCGTGGGGATTGATCTGCAAATAGTGCAAGAGGAACGGAGCGTAAGACATATGACATTGTGCTAGCGTTTCAGAGAACTTATCGTCTCGTCGTCAATAGCTTGAAGACCTTCTCTTGGACTTTATCCAATGCGGAAAATGCAGTACGTCCATCTCTCCACCAAGTGAATTATATTCAAATCTAGATCTGATATTAGCCTTCTAAATAAGTGTTAAGTCAAATTCATCGCTTGGGGGAAGCCAAGGCATTGCATCGCATAGCAAAAACGTGATCTGTCTAAATAGGATTATTAGAAACCTGAACCCCTAAGATGTCCTACTTTGAAGAGTTTGAAGTACTCACCCCATTGACGAAGACAAATGGAGAAGGTTTTGCGGTTCTTTTCAGAGATATCAGACAACTTTCAGCTTTGCATGCATTAAACTCTACACGATTAGCAATGCTCCAGGCGAGATTGCAATGGTCGGAAAGGAAATATTCAATCCAAATCAGAATGTTGGAGGTTTGACTGCCAGCGTTTGTTAAGGAACGTTATCAAGTCACCAATTAAGCACCCAGCATGAGTGTCATATTGTCGATCATGAACAAGGTGATTAGTTTCGAAGTATTTCATCAATTGTTCATTTATATGTTTCAAAGATCTTAGCTAGGATCAAAGTGGTTGCTGTTAGTCTATAATTAAAGAGACAGCCAGCCCCTCCATTTTTGGGAATTGGTTGATCGTGAGAGAGTTTCCATGATAATGGAAAAATACCTCTTGAATTTGAATAGCACAAATGAAATATTTTATATTTTTTTCAGTGTGATTCTCGGCGCTCTCAAGTCAAGTCGCCCAGATGCGTCTCCTTTTGGGCTCCCCCGGTCTCGTTGCGTTCCCTAGATCCTCTTCTCGTCGTTATTTTCAGCCATCTTCGGGGTAGCAGTGGAGGTCGTAAAGTGGATTCTATTGTCGAGTATGTCTATTTTTGGAAGAAATCCCTGTCGGTCGTTTGTTTTATTTTGCGATCGATGAACCAAAAAAACCTGAAAAGGTGCTCAAGTTTGAAAAAAAACTTCTGATTTTTATGATAAAAACCGTTCGTTTTTTGCAATAAAAATGTTTACATTGATATTTTAATACACGCTTTGGGTTTATATAGGGTAACTTCCGACGGCTTCGCTACTGTCTTGATATATGATGCGCATCTCAATTTTTTGCGAATGTCTTGCATTGCGGACCAATAGTAACATGTAGTAACTGCATCATTACTAAAAACTGTAGAATAACCTTCGTTAAAGACACCTGCAGCAATATAGGAGGCAATTTGGATAATTTTTGTCCATTCATTCAAATGCTTTGGACATAGGAGCCATACGGAAGACTGACCTCACCTCGGGTTTGCTTAAAAAGAGAAAACCAGAAGAAGAAGAATGAAATCTATACTCCGTTGGTTTGGATCATTCTTTTGAGCTTTCGTAATTTCGTTGCCCAAAAACACAGCTAATATTGATATTTTATTTTTTGTGTAGCTTCTACTTACATGACTCGCTTTATACATATTTTTAATTGAATGATTGTAGATTTTACTTGAAAGGATTTAATTTGAACGTACATGAACTTCGGTTTATTTTATTCTAAATGAATTTTCGATATGAGTTTCTTTAATTCGTGCATTCAAATGTGAACGCAATTTACAATGAATTCAAATTTGTATGAATTGCGATTTGAATCAAATCATAAAGATCAACTATAGTGTAATTAGTAGGTTTTACGTTCGCATGTAAATTTAGCTAGACTTTCTGCTGATACTTCCTTCTAAAAACAATTATTGGGAAGCCTACGGCTGGGTGGTGGGGAAACGGCCACTTTTGTAATAACAATAAAAGTAATAAGGGGTTTTTGTGCAAATGCACAGGGGTTTCCTAGCTCTTTCCTTCACTTTCTGTCGCCATCAGTTCCTTGTACATCTCGCCTACGCAATTACCAAGGCTTAAGGGCAAACATTTGACAAAGTAGGTCTTTTCTTTTTTGAGCCGTGATTTTCAAATGGTCAACTGTGCACGGCTGTATCACGAGCAGTTTCTGCCGATGCGCTTCGCATTCAAATCTTATCCGGATCGAAGCAAGATGTTTTCCCTGAAGGAGCCATTACAGACAACATAGTTTTCCGCGAAGCTCTCAAATAACAATCATTTCCGTTTTTCTAACCTATATCATTCTTTTTCTCATATATTTATCTCTAACGCGAGAAGATCAGGCCTATGGTGAGGATATCTTTTGAACTTCGCCGCTTACCCTACCATAAGACTCAATATCTTTTCCCTTGCCTTCTGTGCAATTGCACAGGTGTTCTTATTAGTAATAAATATTTACTCCAATCAGTTTATGGCTGATGACATTTCACCCGATTGATAATTTTTCAATGTAATTGAACTGATAGCAGGATCCGGAATAATCACTCTGTATTCTGTTAAAATGCCAGTCATTTGAATTCATTTATTTAAGACTGAATAAACTCGTCAGTCGCCGCGTTTGCGTTATAAAGCAAATGTGCTGCTTACTATGATAGCATATAATTCTTATAGAGAGATTTGCTGTAGATTTCTGCCTACAATGATCTTGCATTGTGTCTCAAATTAATAATTTGGTAGAGGTCACTTTTTAACAATCCCATTTCCTTTCTTTCATTCTCCATCACTAGCTGCAAGTGAAACCGTCCCTACTGGTGGGGTCAAAAATTTATCGCTACTTATGTTGTGACTAGATTGAATCTTGCCCACTTTGTGATAAAATTAATTCTGGACAACTACAGGGATGGTATCAAATGATAAAGAGGCGTGGATTAGTTGCTGGCTAAGAAGTACTTTGAAATTCCCACAAGTCACATGCAAAAGAATGCAATTTTGAAACGTAAAAGCACAAGATCATCATTATTAGATTAACTTACCTTCTCTCATAAATTTTCTAAAGTTTGAATAATGCCCAATGAAATTATCACGAAGTAGATGAGGGAGAATGTTTTGTTCATAAAGCTTAAAACAGAATGCACACGCACAGACAGTGTCAGTGGCAGCTCGGCGATAATAGGTCTGTATGGTTGAAAATCTGGCAGCCAATGTCAAACGAAGAATTTACTCTGGTGGTAGGGATTTCAAACATACGCTATTCTGACTGTTTCCACCAGCATTTTGCATGTCCCACGACCTCATTCGATTAATTGTCCCTGTTATCACTTTTCGCTCATTTGAATGCTTCTTGTTATTGCTATTTCATTAACCTAGGTACAATTTAAGTATAATTAAGTATAAGATGTAACTAAAAGACATCACATATCAACTAATAGCTGCCATTTCTCTGCCAGATTCCACTCATCCTAAAAAGCAAGATCAGAAAACTTGTAAATCTGGCCGGAGGGGAAACTGATAGCTTCTGCCAGAAAATTTCAAACATATGGACTTTGAACTAAAGCTGGCTGCTTGCTCACGTGACTTTCTTTATCCAATAGCAAAGCTGAAATGCCGCAGTCGTTACCACTTGCCTGTGCATTCCGTTTTAAGCTTAACCCTCATTGCTATATAATTTTTAATAATTTACACAAGATGAAAACACTTGTTGGATGTAAGTAAACATTTTTAATTTAACGAAGCACTATTTCTAGGCAAAGGATGATCCATAAATTATGTGGATTTTTGCAGGCTCTTTAATATTAGGTTGTTTCATTTGTGCGACACGTGCCCGTGCATTATCGTGCAACAGGATGAGCCCATGCCTGTTAACCAAAGTTGACCATTTTTCCCTCAATTTATCGTGCATTATTTCAATTTACACACAATAGAAAACAGTGGTAATTGTTGGCCCAAGTAGGAAGAAGAAGTAATGTACAGTACCCTCACTGGTCCACCATATAGTCCCCATGATCTTTCATAACGATGCAGAGGCTCTTTCGGTACCTGCGTAGGAGTTTCATCAGCATAATGCCACACCCCCCGTTTTTTTGGTTTATCGTAAAGAATTAATTTTTCATCACAAGTCACAATTCAACACAATAATGGATCCTTCTTTTTCCAGTTAAGCAAAGAAAAGGCAAGTTTAATGCGTTGAAGCTTGTTGTTTTTTAGGTGGCGTTTTATTGTGGCCATGGATACATCAAATTTCTGCGCGAGGCACCAAACAATTGTTGATAGCTCCGTTTCCACAGCAGCCGTTGGGGGCTTCCTCTTAGGCTCATCTTCGATCCTGTAGTCCCTAGTATTGAACTTAGCGCACCAACGGCAAATGGTTCGCTCATTACATGTAGGTACCCTTCCCGAAAGCAAAATTTATGATCCGGTCCGCCATTGCCATAGCATAGCACTCGGTGGCAAATCTTCACACATCCGCTCGCTAAGACGATCTCTTGAGAATTGAATTCGCTGCGGACGTTTCATACGATCTAATAATATATCTAATGGAAAATCTGGTCCATCTATCTAGGATGATGTGAAAGGGGATCGTTGTGCGATGCATGTCGTTGACTGTAGAAGACGTACTTAAAATCGGGAATTCTGGGGCGGCAGTTATAGAGGCTACAAAAACCGCCATAGTTTGCAATTACGATGGTTGTGATAATGTAGACTGGAACATGCAGTGGTTTTCGTCCAAATTGATTTGGCAATATCATATAATGAGATAAATATTATCGCTTTTCGCTTTAAGTATTACTATTGAATTATTGAAAATTTCGAATATCGAAGGCAAAATACTTTTTAGCTGATTGTGATCAATTTTATAATCACGAAGTCAATTTTTATTCTTCAATACCGACACCGAATCCAAAGATTCCAAAAAATACAATGTGTTTCGATCAACGAGAGCTGCGAGATCTTATTAGAACTGCATGATATGCTGGCGTCGCCTGCCGTGGACACGCTAATAGCAGCTTTAACAATTCGATCCATATATTGGATTTGCTCGAAATTCTAATATGGATTCTATAGTCGTTAAAAACATGAATTTTTTCAAATATCTCTGTTAAATTTAGAGATTAAAGATTATGATTATTTACTAAGCAGTTTTATTCGATTTTTATAGTTTGATATCGCTTTCCTTATTTATTTTAGTAAAGATCTGCAATTCTAACATTTATTTGAAATTGGTGCTCGAAATTACGATGATAATAGAAGTTTGTGAAAATCTCCAGCAGAAAGGACACAATTGTTTTACACGGCCAACCACACTGTACCGAATATTTTAGGTGTATAGAAGTTTTGCAGATTAATACTTTGAAGATTACAGCTCTTAATTGAAGAGAGGAAAACAAAGTTGAAATATATAAGACCGAGAACAAATAACGGTACGTGTCTGAGATATACAAGAATGCTGCTGTGTGATCACAATGCAAATATAAATATGAATTATTGAAACTGGTGCTTATGCCAATAAAATACTAAAATAAAAGATAGTACCAAAATTTGTGATGATATCTACACCTCTGGTTTCAACAAGAATAAGACAATTATTAATTATCAGTGACTGTCTTAAGGATTATTATTTAATATAGCATATTTTTATTTAGTTTTAAAATAATTTGCTTTTATATTCTAACTTTCTGTACATTTGTGTAAAATAATCCACTTTAATAAAAGACACCTATCACTTTGAAACAACAGTAGTTTCGTTTTAATACTTCCGCATTTTTTGGCACCAAAGTATAGAGTTATCATACTTTAACTGGGTTAAATTAATACGTTAAGCAGCGCAGTAGAGCACACAAAGTTAGAGAGCACGGGTTTCCATTAAAAAATTGGCTGCTCGGTCATTTCTATTTCTTAAATTGGCTGTTGGCTGTCCAGTGCTGTCAACTGGGAGAGGAAAAATTGAGAACATTTCAGCCAACTTTAAGGTTGTTGTTTTTGGCAAAACCTTCGCTGCGCCACTTTACAATCAGAGAGAGTATATGCGAGGTTGGCAACGGACCTTAATAAGCTTTATTGGTTATTCAAGTTTTCTATGGGAAAGTAGATGGCACTTATTAGGGCTTAAATTCTGCAGCATTTTCATATGGCAGCGTTGCTGATTTGTATGAAAAATGCTGTGAAATGCTGCAGCAATTTAAACTCTGGCGTTTATTGAATGTTTTGGTGTTTAAAAGTAGAATTTGCTCATCATAGCACTTACAATAAACACAAACATGGATAAAAGAGATAAGAAATTTCATATTAATAACGGCCTTTACTTATCTCTGGTTTGCTTATAAGAAGAAAAATTAGCTCTGCACTTTATACCCGCAGATTGCATAACTCCGTTGCTCAAAAAACACAGCTTTTCACTGCCATTGATAGCATAAGAGCTTTCGTGAGAGAATTACATATTAAAGTGCATTTGACGAGAGATAGCTTTTAGGTGTCACCCGTATATGGGTGACATAGCAGTCAAAGAGTTAATCAACAGTTAGATTTCACTATATAACTGTTGCTATATTAAAACTAGAATCTGAAATTTAATTCCTTCCAGATTTTACGCAATTAATTAAAACGTTTACAGGTTTCAAGAAGAAAATATTCCACTCAGTGGCGAATATATTTATACGAATTCTTAGGATCAATTCTTGAATACAAAATGAGTCATTTGTACTTAACACGTTTCCTGCCATACTGTAATTACTGAGAGTAACTCTCCCAAATAGGTTCAGATTACTTGTGATGTTCTCATGTAAGAGAAACATGTACCGAAAACCACGTGTCACGTGGCAGCGAACGTCTTAAGTATTGCAGTGAAAAGGTAGAATTTGATCTTCCAGTATAGGAAATAAATCCCTTTCGGTTAAATTGAATGGTACGACTGTACCAGATGGCAGCACAATCTTTTATTAAGTTACATACGAGTTTTGTCTTAAATCTTAAAATATGTCTAGAACCTATAGATATCAATTTACACTTCGTGTCAGCCATCGACAAATTATAGGAATGAAAAGATACATTGTTATGTGCCTGTGTAAGGACCATTGGTTAATTCCTTGAACTCAGAAAGCCAGCATCGCTGGCATGTACACTTATTTCAACAAGTCGAATGTCAGCAAATTTTTACATGAAAAAGGTAGAATATATTGTAATAAAACAAAAAAAGTAATCGCAAATTTATGTTTTTAAATTTTTAATGATCGAAATGGTGGCAAAAATGTAAAAATTATTCCCTAGTGCAGAGGAAAATATTTCCGATAAATAGGTGCGATATTTTCGTGAAATTTAACCAAACTTTATATAAACGTTGAACTATTTAATAAAAATAAACTAAAAAAACATTGTGAACATTTATACATGATTAATTTCCACTTTGTTTCCACTTTGGATTTATTTTATCAAAACAACTTTTTTTTTATTATTGTACAATATGCGGTCTGGATTTAAAAATACAACATGATCGTCTTATGTGTTATTAACATATTCTCCATTGAAAATTCTAAGATTCTTTCTTTATTTTGTTTACAAAAACGAATACCTGGCGTAATATAAAGTCATAAAATCTTCTAGCAAAAAATTCAGATTTTTTTTTTATTCGCTACTATAAAATGGCGACCATTATTAATTAGATTTATTTGATTTCCACTTATTGTTTTTTTTAGAAAAATGCACCTTCATTTGTTCGGAGAAATGTGATGACAAGGTGGAAGTTATTTACACGAGTATTCACTAAAACCTAATGTGTGCAAATTGTGTTTAAAGTTGTTGTTAATACTTCCATAAATAGATAAACGCAATCATTTCTATTTTAATGGCGTAACGTGACAGTCACGATTCACTTCTTAGATATTAAATTAATGTCAAAGCGCCTTGTTGATTTAAAGAATTAATGACTTGAAACTTGCATTGGAATCATAATCACAGAAAGCACCAACATTTGCAGTAGTTGCGTTTAATGTACTGGACAATATGATTATTTGCGCTTTTTGCCCTTGAAGCTCAGACTATATTGCTAAGGGAAACGAACTAGTGTTTATGCGGCCATGTCTTTCTCGTTTCTAAATATACCTTATTTTAATTTTTTGTGTGTATATTTGTTATTGTAAATATCGTTTTTAATAATCCAAATGATTCTACTTATTAATCTTCAGTAAAGGCTAATCAAAGTGCCCATTTCTTTTTAATGTCTTTATATAACAAATGCCTTATTAAATTTGATCTACCATTTGTAACACCTTGAAGGAGTCATCGTAGGTTCTAAAAGTTAAAAGTTACTAGATTCCTACTCAGGATCAAAAGTTATGTCGATAGAAAGCTGAAATTTGGTATGTGAGTTTGTTATTTTATTTGTGAGGTTGAGTTCGAAGATGAGTATATTATAAAATGCGCATTTCTAAAGATACGAAGTTGAAATTCGATACTAAGGTCGTGTGCCAAACGAGCTAAACACTGGCTAAATCTATTGCTTTTCCATTTAGTAAATTTTCGAGCTTGCTAATTCTTCTTCTTTTTTGAATTCACATGTTGTTGCTTAGTCCGGATAACAATAATCTCAACCTTATTTCAACCCTAGTCCTCTTCCTAAAATTTGGGAAAATAATGTTAGAACCATAGACTCATTATTTATTTCTTAATTCAAATCCATCTTAACTTGTAAATTCTACACAAGTAGTGTAAGTCAAAATTTAATAACCATCATACAATTGCTTTGCAAATTGGAATTTAGGCGGTATTAAGCTCGTTTGGCACATGACCATAATACATATACATAATACCAATCCCCAGCGTTGCACCGAAAATGAATGAATTTGGAGGAAATGAACCCCCCCCCCCATTTGACATTATAACTTGCTTAACAATGAATGAAAGTTTGTCAAATTTCCACTGCTTCTTTATAGCATTTGAAAGGGGTGGTGAAAGTTCTACCAATATAAAATGGAATTAACACGCCTTTTACCCGAAGACGTTTAACACAAAAAATCTTCCATATTTGTTTTTATTGAAACCTAATTATTTAAAATGCCTATCAAACCAAACCAGAAAAGAAGGAACACTTTAACAAATTTATTTGTAGCAAACAAATTCTTTTGCGTTTAAATAATATAAAATACAGAGATCTTATATAATAGGCATTTGCCTATTAATTTCTTATGTTTTTTTTTTATTTTATAATTTGCCCCCCAAAAGGGACCCCCATATTCAAAATTCATTTATTAACGTCACACGTTAGTGTTTGGGTCACAGAAATTCATATGTGTACTAATACCAAATTTCAATTTAATCGGTCCAGTAGATTCGGAGCAATTTGGAGACACACGAGTGATCTTATAAGGGTTTGCTTTTTCTTTCGGATATACGGAACCCTAAAGAGGATGTACTAGTTCAGAAATGAGTTAAGTTATTCAACATGACTCAAGAACTTTAAAGTACTCCCTTTTCAGTATTCTATATATTCTATTCCTGTTTTTTTGGAGAATAACGCTATAAACCTCTCATTATGTTTATGATTCCTTTATCAAATAAATCTGTTTGCTAAAATTGAATAGAAATCTAAATTTAAAAAATTGTACACTGCTGAATTATTGCTTTTCTACTAGTATATTCTTATATTTTTATCTTAGATAATTATCTTTTTGCTGCTGAGCTGTAATCTCATACTGGAAATTTCTATCACAAATTTTAAGTTATTTTCTTAGCTTTTCAAAGGCAGTTTTCATCGCACGGAGTGTATTCATCCATTAAATTGAGTGGGAAGAATCCTACTCTTCTTTTCTCTGCTTTAAAATTCAGAAAGAACTACAAAAATCTCACGGTGGAAAAATTCATCACGTGTCAGTAAATGCAGCAGTTAAAGAGTATCTATTACGAAAGTATAAAATTTGTAAATATGAAAATGAAAAGTAAGAAATAATTGTTGATCTTCCCAATTCGTCGTAGTTTCCACGCGCCGATTAACATAATGAATGAAGTGAACACTTTTTTGTGAGATTATTTCCGTGTGTTTTGTTTATACTTTGTGCTTTCGCCGTGCCTTCTCGGGTAAGGTGAGCAGCAGGCATTATAATGTCAGGTAACGCCTCGAAAATACGAGTATAAGTGATTTAGCGATCGTATAAGCAACAGCTTCAGTAATCAAGCTTCGTGCTTTGCGACTTATCCGACAGAACGCGGAGGTTACTAGTGGCTAATGCAGATGCTGTTATTTATATATAACGATATTAAAGCTTAGTGAGGTGTGTTAATAAATAGGTAAGTTTAGGTCTACTTCTATCAGCTTCTAATTTGTTAAGATTTAAAGCAATCACCTTTTATTTAAAAGTTAACGACAGAAAGATTTTTGCATTTCACCATTATCCCCTATCTCGAATTTCAGTCTCCTAATTTGTGGCTTGGAGGTCCCCCAAATATAAATTTTGGTTGAAATTTATTAACGAATAATTTTTCTAGAAAATTTTGTGGCTTCAACTTGGGTTTTTTATAGTTTCTGGTCTTTGCTGTAGCGTCATCAAGGGCAAAAAATTTTTTTCGGGCCCTGACACCATTCCTGCTGATTCATATGTAGAATGACCTCCTGAATCGGAATATAACCTTTGTTTTCCCCCATCACCCACCGTTTGCGGGGAGCCGCCCCCACTACCTATTTTTATCACTTTTCGATAATTTTTTTTCAAGTGGATTATTACAAAAATAAATTCAGATTCAAAAATAAATACAGTATATTTTTAAGAATGAATCATATACCAAATTAAATAGCAACAACTTCTACATTTTCTGCAAGAACAGATCATAAACGTATCAAGTTTCAATCAGTATCAATAAAACTTTATCGCCCTGAACTTCCTTTAACTGCTAAATTTAAAAATAAAGATAAATACGTATTTGGTTCTTGCTTGCCTTTTGTAATCTGAAGTAGAAGTTTCTCGTACCAAAAACCAGCAGTACCCTGCCAACATGCTCGCATTCCACTTTAAGGGACTTGTTGCATCCCATGGCCTTGTTGCACTCCATGGCCTTGTACGCTGACCGCTATTCCTTGACATGAGCGACACAATCATCACTTTTGTTGTTACCCAAAAACTGCTCACACACCCTTTGGAATGCAAGCCAATCTCGTTTTTTTTGATTCAGGTGTTCCATAAACGTCGAATCTTGGGAAAGTTTTCTAATCTAGGGACCACGAAAATTCCTTCTTTGATTTTAGCCTCACTAAGTTGAGGAAATTTAGTTTTCAAAAATTGAAATGCACCACCTGTCTGTCCATTGCTTTCACAAACTGTTTTACCAATCCTAGTTTGATGTGTAAAGGCGGCAAATAAATATTTTCCTTTGGGACCAGAGGATCGTGAGTGATATTTTTCTGACCGGGAGTTAAACTTTCTCGCAGAGGCCAGTTCGGTACGATGTAATGTTTGCCTCGGGCTCGGCTGTCCCATTCACATAGGAAGCAGCAGTATCTTGTGAAGCCTGATTGCAGGCCTGTCAGCAGAGCAACAACTTTTAAGTCAGCACAAAGTTTCCAATTATAATCATAATAACTGATTTTTCCAAGGATTTGAGGGATCTTTTCGTACGTTTCCCTCATATGCACAGAGTATGCAACCGGAACTGATAGAAAGTCATTCCCATTGGCCAAGAGGACAACTTTCAAGCTTGTCTTCGAGGAGTCTATAAACAGTCTCCATTTTTGTCTGGGTCACATGACATCTTCAGTTCTGTTATCAGTGTGGGGCAGAACACTAAGCCTTCATCTTCCGAAAAAAGTGATTCAGGGTTGACTATCTGGTCCTGTCCTAAGAGATATTGACCCCCTTTTCTAAGAAATTCCACTGCTGAATTCGAGATCCAAGAAGTTGAGCTTTACGTTGAGGTAATTCCAAATCCCGGACGAGATCATTCAATTTCGCCTGAGCAACAAGATGAGGTTGTCGATGGGATAAATCAGCTGAAAACTCTTCATCATCGATGGACATATAATGTGATGATCCAGGTTGTGGCTCAGAGTCTTCTAAATCCATTTCTGTTTCTAGAGCATAGGTTTTTTGGGGCACTGAGATTGGCAAAGATTGGAGGAACTGGTCTTGCAGCTGAAGGAATATTAGGACACTGAATTTTATGCTTACTTTTGCTGGAGAACCCGACAGTGGAAGTCATACAAAAGTAACAATCTGTGAGATGAGACCGAGGTTCGCGCTAAACCATGGGCACATCAAATGGCATTGATTTACGGGTACAAAAAAAGGAAAGAACAGAGGTTCGTTTTGCATGTGGGAATATTTTCTACGAATAATAAATTGTACCGTGATGCATTTAGCACCTTGTGAACGCCCGACAGTAGTTAAGAATTTCTACAGGCAAGCACTAAAAGCATGCAAATTAGTATATTCAAGGTAGTAATTTTATTCAGTTAAAAATTTTACGAATTTGCATGTGTGTTCACAATTTGTGCTACGGTAAACTATGCGAAACCAGCATATCATGTATTTTGATTCATATGGATTCCTTTCTGACTATCTACAAAAGAATCCATAAGTAACGAAAGAATTCGTACCACAGTATGCAAGTAGCTACGTTAAATTCGGGTTAGATTTAAGAGAACTGTGAGGACGAAGGATCACATGTCAGAATTTCAAAAGTAATATGTTACTTTTGCAGACAAAGGTGTGTTGGAATATGTAAAAAATAAGTGAAAAATTTGCGGAAATCCATCTTTTTTACGACTTTTTACACTTTCAAGGGGAGAAATCTATCTCCTTATTACACATGTTCATGTTTTAAAACGTGTCACCTACCTAGCCCCTCAGAAGAAATTTGAAGGCTACAATAATCCTTTTCATCCCTCCAAATCAAATTCGTGGTCATAAAATTATTGAAAGGTGATAAAAATAACGGTGGGGGATGGGGAA
Source organism: Dasypogon diadema (assembly GCA_006980735.1). Lineage (NCBI taxonomy): Eukaryota > Metazoa > Arthropoda > Insecta > Diptera > Asilidae > Dasypogon > Dasypogon diadema. The sequence continues at coordinate 15,941 of QYTT01083919.1, forward strand.
AACGGAGGTTATATTCGGATTCAGAACGCGATTTTACAGAAGATCAGCTGAAATGGTGTCAGGGCCGATTTCCATGCCGTACAGTGCTATCTTTACAACTTGTAGTTTGTGTCAAACATTTTCACATTCGTATAAATGCAAAGTAATAGAGTTTGATTGCAGTCAGGTAGAAGGTATTATTTTTAAAAGACTGTATATTATTTCATTAAATAACTCAGATCCTATGAGATAGTCAGCTAGCTTGTTTTTCTTTCCACAGAGTAGAAAAATATTCTCTAATCTCTATTTTCACCTGAGACTATTCCCACGAGCACGTATAGCAAAAAGTTATCAGAAACTATTAATAGGATATCACAAAAGTTTCCCTTTCGAAAAAAAACACAATTTAAATACGTAGCTACTGTAGTAAATATAGCTACTTGCATAATGAAACATCATACAGCTGTCAAGGCTCATTCTGCACTCTGTAATCGTCAAACAGAAGATACCACCAATAAAGATAATGTCTGACAAATAATATTGAAAATAATATTGCTGATATAAATCTTTAATCCCACCTCTTGAGAGTGGGTCAAGTGAGTTCGCGCAAAACACTTCACGTGGAAAATATGTTATCACGGAATATACTTATAATCGAGATTAACAGAAATTATTAATTGCTGGACTCGTCCAAGTGAGGTCTACTTGACTTTATCGCAAATCTTGTTGCGATGGGCCTAGAGTTCTTCAAAGCAGGTAGGATTAAATCCATATTTGAAATTAAAGTGATGTATTTGTAGAAGATGTATTGCAAGATTTCAAATGAGACGGCATAAGATATCAATGAATATCTTAATACCTCTTACTTAAAGGTTGCTTTAATACACGACCTTGTTTGACATCGCCTAAATTGTTAAATGATCGTTTGATCCCTGATATCTAAATATTTCTTGCTGGAGTTTTTGTATTCAAATCCAAATAAGCTTTATAAAATTATTATGTATATAAAATTTAGACACTATTCAGAGGATCATAGCATGATTATGTAAATGAGTGTGATTTGTGCTAATTCATTGCATAAACACAAGAAGCGTATGATATAGAACAATGGGCGAGAGCCACTTGAGGTATTGTTTGCTCTATGATTTTAATAACAGGTGTTCTTTTGTGGAAACACTTTGCAATATTTCTGCTGTTTGCGGAAAGGTTAC
>QYTT01083919.1:17150-31752 GCA_006980735.1 Dasypogon diadema
TATCACGGAATATACTTATAATCGAGATTAACAGCAATTATTAATTGCTGGACTTGTCCAAGTGAGGTCTACTTGACTTTATCGCAAATCTTGTTGCGATGGGCCTAGAGTTCTTCAAAGCAGGTAGGATTAAATCCATATTTGAAATTAAAGTGATGTATTTGTAGAAGATGTATTGCAAGATTTCAAATGAGACGGAATATCTGAATATCTTAATACCTCTTACGTAAAGGTTGCTTTAATACCCGACCTTGTTTGACATTAGTTTACTTGTGAAAAAGAATTTATTTTCCCTTATAGATTTCGTTTTTTGTTTAAATAATTAGTGCGAAATCTTCATTATTAACAACTTCTTTGACTCGTCTAAACTGTTAAATGATCGTTTGATCCCTGATATCTTAATATTTCTGATGGGACTCTTGCTGGAGTTTTTGTATTCAAATCCAATATAAGCTTTATAAAATTATTATGTATATAAAATTTAGACACTATTCAGAGGATCATAGCATGATTATGTAAATGAGTGTGATTTGTGCTAATTCATTGCATAAACACAAGAAGCGTATGATATAGAACAATGGGCGAGAGCCACTTGAGGTATTGTTTGCTCTATGATTTTAATAACAGGTGTTCTTTTGTGGAAACACTTTGCAATATTTCTGCTGTTTGCGGAAAGGTTACCGTGCGAAAGTGAACTTGTCAAGTTTGTTTAATTAGCTTTTTCTGTTCGGCAAACTGATCAACACAATATGATCCTTGTAGAGGACATCTGAAAAATTTTGATGTTCACAGTACAGTGGATGTGAGGAGAATGCAGCGTTGAGGATTTATCAAAAAAATGAAATTTTAAGTGCTGCAGAAACTAATTTAACATAATCAAGACGAAGGGAATTCCGTTGAGGTTTCATACCTTAAATCCTGAATCCTGCATTACATAATTACGGATATGAAAAACAGGTCTTATATTCTGTATTTTAACGAGAATATTTTTGCATCTAACCTACGGAAAATTATCCTTATAGCCCAGTTACAAAAGAAGCAATATAATGGAACAAAGAGATTTTCCTATTCCTTTTGGTATTTATTTCATCAGCTTGGGATGGAGAAATAGCGGAAAAAACTTAAAACCAGGAGTGAGGAAGAGGATCAATTTCATATACGAGTCCTACCAGCGTCACCTGCTACTTTAAGTTGAGTAGTAATTGTTAAAGCGTTAATAAAAAGTAGTTAAATGTTCATGCTGAAGACTGTCTTCCCTTCCGGGGGACTAGCTGCTTCGACAGAGAATCCAGGTCTGCATCTAGAGAAGGTAATGTTCTGCGAATGCTAGAATTTGGGCGGATTATCATTTGAATGCTGCTTGACTGTAACAAAATACTAGACTAGACTCCGCCAAGTTATGCTATAATATTTGATGCCACGAATTTGTATGGAATCAACATTTAAACAAATCGAATTTCATCAACCACTACATTATATTTACATCAACACTAGGAGATCCCTGTGCAATTGCACAAATTGGAGGTATATGAGTGATATAATGTTTTTATATGTTCCCTCAATTTGCCATAATAGTGTTGCCATTATAAAATTTCAAGAAAAGCTCGATGAAACTCCACATAAAAAAAGTGGCTGAAATACGGAACCGGGAGCTTTCTTTGTATAATTAATATATAGATTAAATAAATTATCCTGCTTAGAAATTTTAAGACTGTAATAGATTAAGTATACAAAACCTTAAAGGAGAGAAGAACGTTCCGAAATTCCTGATGCTTCAGTAGTCATTCCAACCATATAGTAATTAAATTTTTTATTTTCATGTAGTTACTACCCTCAGCAAGCGAATATTTTTATTGAAGAGTCTCTCAACCAACACTATGAAATGCGGTGAAACCAATCGAAGCTGCCACTCTGGAAAACCATGAAGTGGAGACCGTGGAGGCAACAATAAATGCAGTTGAAAATATTGTTCAGATTTCTAACGAAAAATTAAAAGGCAAAAGAAAAGTATTTTGATAAAAGGATTGCTTTGTTTGAAGCAGAAAATTAATCCTTGAAAGGATTCTGGTATAGCAGAAGTGAGAGAACTATTTTGTGATAGATTGTGGCTCAATTCAAATCTCAGACTCTTCTCCGCCAATTAGGAGCTTGTAACGTGGTTTACGATGGTCCTTTTGGCTTCCTGATATCCTCGAGATTTTTTCTAAGAGTCACTTTTGGCACTTTGGTACTAATAGAAGTACCAAAGATCTCATACAGCATTTCTTTGGTCAGTGCCACTATCAGAAATATGTCGAAAAGAATTATTACATTAAAATTAGCTAAATTGCAGAATTCTTGCCATTACTCTTGAATTTGGAACACAAATCCTATTCGTGCCTACTTAAGGTGAAGCCGGTGTCATGGGCAGTTTACTTGGTTTCTGGCAGAGTCTGGTTATCCATTGGATGATGGCTTTTGTCTCCAGTGCAACAACCAAAAAGTCAAAAGTAAAAAATAGTTCAATCGTTTACATGCGAAAGCTCGAAATACTACAGAAAGAGATTTCGGTATTTTAAAATCCTATTTCACTGCCTTGACAAAGAATAAATACAAAAACACTCCGCATCCGTACACTGCATCTCAGCCAATATCCCTAGATGAATTTCATTAATTCCAACAATTTAGAAATAATATATATAGAACAAAATATCCTAAAATCGTATGGAAGCCAGGAGAGTTTAAATTAAAAATATTAAAAAATAATTTTGATTACTAATTTAGCAAAAAGTCATATTATAGATTATTTAATTTACTAAAAATCTAAAATCGCAAATTCTCCGCCCACTTAAAGTTCACAGAAACAGGATAAAATAATTCAAGATTATTAACAAAAAGTGACGAATAATTCTAAGAATCTGTGAAGCCGCCATTAGCTTTTATTACCATCAATATTCTTTTTGGCATACTTCTGATAAGATCTTCGATAATTTCAGGGTCAATTTTTCTTCAATCCTATTCGACAGCTTTTTCGAGATCTTTCTTCCGCTTGATGTTACTTTTTTTACCTTTCTTTTTAATTCGGCCCAGAGATGCCCAATAGAGTTTATATCCGCTGATAGCAGGGTGTATTGACCACGTTTGCACTGCTATGCAATAATCACATTTTAACATCGTAAATTATAATTAATTAGGATTGTCATCGTAGCAGAACAGAAAATATTGCGGCAGACCTCACTTTCACGCACTAGCTCTCAAGATGGTTTTTAATGTGTTTAAATACATTTTAGAGTTCATGATTGAGTCAATAATATATACGTTGCCCACCTCTGTAGCACTCATACAACCCCAAAGCATTATTCTAACGATGCCATATTTTATGGTCTCACAAATATCGCATTCATATGATTGGATGTGCATAAACCACATCCTTTAACAGGTTTTCTGCTACATTCTCTAGAAAAGCTTTTGTGAGAAACACATATGATAAAATTCATTTAGCAAGAGAGAGCTTAAAAGCTTTACGTATATGTTTGGGGTTGGCAGCGAACCTGTTAAATGGCCCTATAAATAAAAATCCAAGGGATATAAATCCGGCAAACTCATTGACAACTGTATTGGGCTTCCAGGTCCAATCCATTGGGAACCATAAAATTTATTTAAATATTGTTGGACTTCTAAAGAAAAGTGAACAGAAGTGTTGTCTTGCATCAATTTATATATAGCGTCCGTATGGCATTCACAACGGGAAATCACTAATTGACTGCCATGTCACTCATATACGGATGACACCTAAAATCTTTCTCACGCCAAATACATTTTATCGCGTAGTTCTCTCACGAAAGCTTATATGCTCATTATGGCAGGCAGTGTAAATAGTTCTACCATTGGCGTCATGCTGTTGCTTTCTGTAGCCAGATCACAAGCGATCCATATAAAGTGGACGAAGATTTGGGATCACGGACGCTAGCTCCTTAAGAGTGGGCAGAGATGGATGTTCTTCATTTTTAATGACGTGTAAGATGTGTCTACTGGATAGCAGTTTTCCTCTCTCTGCAAGAAGGAGAAGGCTTCTGGTCATTGAAATGCTCCTGGTCATTGAAATCGGCTTTTTAGGGGGCGGTATAATAGTAGACAAAGTTATTGAAAATATCATCGATGGATTTGCTGGGTTGTTAAGCGAATTAATTGGAATCCAAAATGAACAACTACAGGATATCCAAAATGTGCAAAAGGTAGAAGGTGCGGTATGCTGTGGTTTGACGATGTGAAGGAAGATCTTTACGTATCGTTCGTTGTTAGCTGGCGCGATTGAACCCAAAACCATACGCTCTGGAGAGACACAGTCGTCGATGTGACTAAGATCCCACACAGAATTTTAGTCGCCTTTACGAGTATATGCCAGAAATAAGCTTTATAGCGACTATTACAATAGGCTAGACCAATCGTCTCAGGAGCTTTATTGATCTAGACCATCTTTATCACCCGGTAATTTGACGCGTATGTTTGATTCCCCAGTTGCAAGATTACAAAATGGAAAGGACACTTTAAAGAAGATTTCTAGCGTTTCTTTAGTATAGACTACTCTCGAGTTCCGTTGCAATGTAATTCTCTCACGAAATCTTTTATACTAATTGTGGCAATCAACCTGTTAAGGACGACAATGCCATTATTGTGATATTCTTGTAGTCTTGACGTTTTTGGTAAACACTTTATTTCAGTTCACAGGGTCCTAATTACCGACTGATACTTCGAATATTAGAAAAAATTGCATACTGGAATTTAGAAATATATTGACATGGAGTTTTATTTGGCCCCTTTTAGGCGTACAATGTTATCGTCATTACCGGCTATGGCGATCCTCATATCTCTCCAAAATGTGCGATTTTCAGTGCGGCCTAACAAGATGAAATAAAATGTTTATTAAACTTTTTAACTGATGTGAATACCCATCGAAATTGTTCACACAACAAATATTTTATTTTGAAATTTTAAGTTAGTTCGTTAGTGCAAAAGATTTAAACTTTTTGTCCCATAAAATTTCAAACTAAAATAATTAAATCGAAAAGCAATAAGTAAAGACAATACATTTAAAACTTTTATGGAACTATCACTTTCATTTCATGGGCTGCAGACACCTTAATACCTTTTACTACTTCATTAATAACCCTAAAATGCGATACTGCTACTGAGATATCAAATAACAGAGGACTATGAGTCCATATTTTAAGATTCGCACACGATAATCGTATCCAAAGGAATTAAACTGATGCTGCCGGGTGAAGCGGGTATCGTGGCTGGGATTTTCATGCTGGGAACATAGTCACCAATCTTGGTTAGACCTTATCAGTGCAAGAGAACAAGTTTGGAAAGTATTACCTGGATAAATGTTGTATTTCTTATCTGAAGCATGCATAAGCTGTGTGCACTTGTTCTCCGGTAGTGGCGCAGCATTGAATGTTGTTCATGAACACATGCGGCCACCAAGTATGAACGCATGAACATAGCAGTGGCATTTACCCATTGACTGAAAACGAGGGATTAAAAACGGGTCTCTGTTTACCAGCCACCAAAGAAGACTGCTCCTAACTAGCCCACAGCAAATTAGCACATTATCTGTAGAAACAAATTTGTGAATGTTGTCATATGCGCATTTTTCCCACAACTTCCAAAATGCTTAACGCCGCGATAAGAGTTAGTCTATATCCAACCCAGCGACCACTAAAACCACTATTATCACCACCAATACCTATAACAAAATAAGTTCGTTTCTGATCAAGTAAGTAGTCTCAAGCACTAGCGCCAAAAGAGCACCAACGATTTCGGGCACTTCAGTTATGTTCAGACTTCCATGTGGATCGGTTCTTAAGAAGTAGATCTTAGCTAGTTCGCCTTGCGTTCACTTCGATTCCGACCTGTGTTTCCGATTTTTTCATTTTCTTTTCAATATTGAGTTGGCGCGCGACTTTTGTTCCAAATACTTCTCATTTTTCGCGTTTCCTTCAATTTGCAGACTCCCGTTTATCACTACGATTTCCGTTTCCGAGAGTGTTGTGATAAGAATTGAATTATGTGATGCACTCAAAATTTAGCCACAAAAAGTGATTCTGTGATCTGTTCAAATTTTTTTCTGGACCAGCAAACGAAAAGTAGTGTTTTTGACTTCAATTCGAAAAGGACCCTGAATTTCCTCGGCTTGTTTTTAAGGTGTGTAGCGATTTTAGGTTTTACACTCTATGGAAACTTTTCGTTTTTACTCTACAAGCGAATGACTTCGCTTGAACTTCATAGTCAGCTTGTTGGCAGTCGATATTAATATTAATGAAGCATTTTTTACTCCAGTTTGAATTTTATTTCACTTAAAATCTTACCAAATTGGTTCCATTTCTCCGATTAAAGTGGACTAAAATTCGATTCCACATTTTTAAAAATTAGCAAAAAATCTGTGGTATACGACTTTTGTTGTTTCCTACGTTGGTAGTTGGCCTCAGCTGATAGCTTACCCCGCAATTTATTTCTGATTTCGAAGTACATACTAACAGTCATTTGGGTCAACCACTGATAATCTGTTATTTTCCTTGCAAGTTATCTGGCGGAGTTTGCTTGCGCATCCCAGTTCCACAGGGCATGAGTGTCAATTTGCAAGCGATAACGAGATCAACTTGGACATATCTAAACGACCAGTCGTAAACGCGTCAACAATTCATTTCAAATGTCAACAGATCTACTTTGTAAATCACGACCCATTATCAACATTCTGAATGCGAACGCGATCAATCAGGATCCAGTAAAAATGTTGACTGGCATCAATACTAGTTTTCTTTAGTACCTACCACTCTCTAGTTGAAACACTTTGTTTTTTTCTTTTTTTGAAAAAAAAAAAAGAAAATGCGTGAAATGTTCCTGCCGAGCAACATTCCATTCGCGGCCGCGACGACGACGACATTGTGCGCCAACATCGATTAAAAACGCTGTTACGTTGGCAGACGAGCCTCCCGCCTCTGGTCGATGGCGATTATAATATTATTTACGAATGCGAACCGCCGCGGTACTGGACCTAAGCAGAGGCACCACAAGTTGCAGTTGCAGTTGCAGTACAGTACATGCCCAAGTTTGCCTGCCAGCAGTTTCTTAAAGTGAACTCGTCAACTATGCTGCGCCAGTTCAGTGTTCAGTTCGTCTGCGAGTTATTTTTATCCCAACTTGTTACTAGCATAAATTCACGTGTGATATTGGTGCATACGTCTCGTCACCATTCGCAGAATATGCATGAGAACTCCTCACTGGCATTTAATTAAAGCGTGGACATTACAGACGCTTCTTAAATGCAAACGCAAGTTCGAATTCTTGTTAGGTTTAATGTCTATGGCGCTCCGATCATAGCCGTTTCCCTCACTTTTTACTACCTTGAGAATGGGATTGGTATGGATGGCATTTTTAGTCTTTTTCCCGACTGTATGCCTCCTATCTATCGCGGATGGCTTTTAAATTTCATTGACTTCTTTGGTGGTGAATGAAGATCCAACCAAATCTGACGCAATTTCAAAATTCACTTCGATCATTTTGGCTTTTATTAGACGAGTGGTGCCACCCAATAAAAAACTCCAATTAACAAATTTCGGTTTATTGACAGACTCATAAACGCATTTCAATGTCAGTCAGATTTAATTACTTTGATTTGTAACTTGACATTAAAAAATTTGGTTTGCCAAGTGAAGCGATATTTCACCTTCTCAAAACCTTCTTGAAATGATGCAATGACAATCCCAAGAATCTAGAAGAAAGCGTAGCTGTTATCGGTAAACTGGGAAAGTTGTGGTATATAAAAGGTATATGCACAAAACTATACCTGTTACTGTAGATTTTGTGATCGTTAAAATTTAATCGAAAGTACCCAGGTAGATGAATGGGTTCCTCAAGTAGCACACCTGGGTAAAGTTCTCGGAATGGCATACCATCCATCCATACCTTCTAAACTACTCAAATTACAAATGAATTACATTAGCAATAAATAAATATTATTTGAGTATAGGAGAAGGTCAAAACTGGCTTCATTTAATAGTGCTTGTGGTAAAATACAAAGTGTAAGATTATAAAACACAATCTCTTTTTAATATAAAAAGAAATTATTATTATATTGCTTTAAAATGTAAACAAACCTGTTTAGGAACGTCTGCAGACTTCCTCCTCTGAGAGCGTGGGCTCTAAAAGGTCGCGGTGATTTATCTGTGCAGCAGTGGTCGTGGTAATTCTACTAACGAGCTAACAATTGTAGCTTACTTGAAACATTTGTCAGGTTCAAATTTCCCAGTCTCCTCCTCCTTAAAATTCCCCTCCGCCTAAGCTGTGCTGTGTACACCATAGGGTTGTCTCTTAAGCTTAGGCAATAACTTAAAACATGATCCGATAAATGTCCCTTAAAATAAAAATAACGTAAACGTTATTTTATTACTCTATTTCATGGCACTGCAAAGAATAATAGCGTGGGTCAAGAATGAGTCAAGGACTACAAAAGATCTTCAGGTCTGATGAGGTTTGCTCTTAAGTGAATTATCTCTCTGAATGCCGATGAGACATCCATTGCACCTTTAGTGGAAGATATCAGGAGAAGTATGAGCCAGTTAAGAAGAGAGCTTGGAGTCATTTTTGCTGCTTCTAAGCTGATCAACATCATTGCCTCAGATGTCAAAGGTATAAGACTACGCAATAGTTCTTCCTGCATTAGGAGATTACTGTTGGTTGTTCATCATGTGAGGCCTGCACAGCCGCTACGTCCGTGATGACTACGCATTGTGCTTCAGAAGATACTTCATTCTGCCCGTCTGCCAATCGACGGATCCTCATTCCCATCTCAGAAGCTTCTCTGTACGTTCAATTCCACCTTAGAGGGTGAGCTCGACGCAAGCAAGGATTCAAATCTTATCCGGCTTCAGTGATTGATAGCCACGTCCTTTCAGTATTTTTTTAAAGGTATTGCCTAAGCTCAGAGGACAACCCTATCATGCACACAGCACAGCTTAGGTGGAGGAAAATTTTAGGAGAAGAGGAGTTTGTGCCTCCTTGTCCTTCATTTACAGTTATTCCCTTTCAAAATTCTTAACAGTTGATTCTGCATATTTTACTAATCAAATAAAAAAAACTTTAAATAGCTACAGTTTGACACAATAAGTAATGTAGCTGCCTATCAATGGTGTAATACGTTGGAGTACAAAGAATTTAATACACTACTGCATCAATGAATTTTTACATGCCGATGTGAATGGAAAATTTATGACTAGAAAACTCGAAATGTTGGCTTGTGTAATTTGTCACGTAGACGTTTTCTTGGAAAGCAACTAAAGGATACTACACTAAGCCCACACCTGTAGCACGATTCTCATTCGGTGCACTTTTCATCCTTGTGTGTATTTTGAGTGCTAAAGTCTAGTATGGAGGATTTAGGCATTAGATAAATTATATTTTACGAGTTTTTATGGGGTTTATCTACGACCGGGACCACCCGTAACATAAGCAACGTGTTGGCGAAAGGATGATGCAACGGTGACTTGAGGAAATTTTACTAGGAAGAAGGCAATACAAAGAATATTTCTAGAGAATCTCATGAAAAAGCCATCATACCTGAGACATAAAGGAACTTGTGGAGTCAAATACAAAACAATTCAAAGGAGATGACAGGGAAACTAGAGTTATCGCACACAATATTAAGTTGCTTGCAAGAACTTGGTAACGTACTAAAGATGGGCAATTGGTTACCTCACTAGTTACTTCGTTCCTGATGGGATCAAAGCGAACTGTTGCAAGTTATTTTGATTAGGTGCTGCTAAAAATCAAAAAAAAGTGGAGGAAGCAATGAACTTGACTTCAGAGTTGTACATAAATAGCAGCCATATCGACTATTCATTACCGCCTAATACATAGCGTTCATGCGTGAAATCTTTAGGATCTTTGCTGAGACCTTTATGTCCTCAAAAAATTCACGAATCCGATTGACAATTGAATATGATCATATACTTCGATAATAACAAAACACGGAACCAAGTAAGTCGTTACCAAGCTGGCATTGCCTGAATGTAGAATGCCACTAGTTAGCAAACACACCATTTCCGCTTGAATTTTAATATAATACATTGCAAGGTCAGAATATTTCCATTTTTGAAATATTTTTTGTAATTTCCTGACAATCTCTGAATATTCTGTAAGATTATTCAGGTTAAAAACAATGCAACATTTCCTTCTTAACTTCTATAGAACTATGATTAATGCAATTATCCTTTGTGATGCTATTTACTAAGAATAGCATTAAAATACTTCCTCAAATCAACTTCTATAAATTTGTTTACAATCTACAGGAAATCTTATTTCAGCATTCATTTATGGTTATACCACTGCCTCTACAAACATTTAGGTCATGCTGAAATTTTACCCAATTTTACCAACAATTAGACGAACCCTGAAGAACTTATCATTTGTCCGCATCTGACTTCTTACTCTACTTCCAAATCAAGTCTTCACGACACATTAATTTTTTGGGCGCCACCTACCACATGACCAAATCTGAGTTAATGACTAATTGATCGTTTCGTATACGAAAGTAATCGTTGTGCATTAATGAAATAATCCTTCCCTAAAAAGAAGTAGCAACAGCCGGCCGGCGCGCAATGACTTCCCGGCCAAACCAAATGTTTTGCATAGTGTGACGTGTGATTGAAAAGATCGCCTCCGTTGCTCAAGGAAAAAATCAAAAACGCCTGCAAGAGTAGAGCTTTATCAGACGAATTTAAATAGTAATTAATTTGGAAATAGATAACACATTTCACTTTAATTTTCTCCCCCGACCCGAGTTAGAAAAGAGTGAAGGTGATTCAGTGACGCAATCGTTTCAGTAATGAACGAACGTCCTCAGGCTAGATGGCGACAAATATTTAATTATCAATAATAATCAATTACGACGTCCGCACAATATGCCGAAAGCCAAGCGATTATCTCAATTGGAACGTAATATGATTAATTGGGGGACATTGAGGAAATCAATTGGACAACGAGTTACCCATCAGATATCGAAGCCGAAGTGTGCACGTTGGGCGTTCACTAAGTAAGAGGTTCGTATCGCAAATAGCCCTTCTCTACTGGTGGTCTCACTCACATCACATTATCGGGTCGCATCTTATTTAGATCTTATTTGCTTCTAGTTTTTTTTCCAGCCACCCAGTGTAATTTATGATATGGTTCCTTGAAAACAGTTAGGCAGAATGTAGCCTTTTTAGTAAGTGCCGTAATGAGACTGTTCAGAGTTTCTTTTAGTTTAATACAAACAGAAAGGGTCCTTCCTCAAAATATTTCTTTTTTTTCCAATAAGTACATTCGTTGAAAGGAAATTGCCTACCCTGGGAAAATATAGGCTACAGTTTTGAAGACGACCTTTCCCGGAAAATATTCATGATATTGTCCTTGGAACGTAAATTAATTTACTTTTATTACTATATTACTTTACTGCGGTTGTGACTTCCGAAATGGATGTGTTTTGCATTTAGAGTACTTTTACGATCGCAGTGAAATTATTGCTAGGCATCTGAAGGAAATGTCGTTATTTTTCTTACATTGTTTTATTTAGAAATCTTCAAATGAATTTTTGATCCACTTCTACCCACCGATTTTTTTGAAACTCGGCACATATGCCTAATTTCGATAAGAATATATTAATATCTAAATCAATTTTTGACCCATTCTTACCGGACAGATTTTCTTGAAACTTAGTACGCGTGGATAACTTCGATGATAGTACAACATTTTCCGATCAATGAAAGTGGGACCACCATGCGGCACGGACCACACTGTAGAGTTTCCTAAAAATCTTAATCAAATTTTGATTCACATCTACTGAGCCGATTTTCCTGAAATTTGAAGCGCATACGTAGCTCCAATGGCAATATTATCAGATCAAAGGAGTCGGTGGACATTTAGCAAAGCCCAAAAGGGTCCCTGAAAAATCTTGAATCATATTTTCAAGGAGTACGAAACGAGATGGTATCATATTTAATAAAGCACTGGGATCAATTCTTCGAGCCCGTAATCACATAAAATACCGAACTTAATTTTTCAGTTCAAATGCACACTGCTTGCGATCGAACACTTGGAAAAACTTTTGAGCATACTACTTATCAAGGCTCTGTTCAAAACTAACGAGTACTGCACAAAAGACCTTACCCACCACGTGCATATTATCTTTTAGCAGTTAGTGAATATATGCAGGCTCTTTATATTCAGTCTCAATAATTACACTAATAAAAGAAAATCGAATAGCAAGCTAAAGGGCGAGAAAATTCAGTAGAACGCACCCGTAAATCACGTAATATGTATATTGGAATGTGCCTTTGGAAATTTAAAAACTAGATGGTATATTTTCAATGAGGAGCTGGAATTGAGTATTAAATATTGCATTCGAACTGCTGCGTCTTGTGTGTAATGCATAAAATGTTCTATCAGAAGATCAGGGTTATAAGAAGAATTTCGAAGACCATTTCAGCGAAGGTAACCTGGAAAAGGAAAGGAGGATCAAAGCTCTTGGTGGTACCGAGGTCCTTCCAGGCCGAATTGGTGAGAAAGATACATGAAGATGGACATTTTAGCGAAATTAGCCGAGATTATTATGTACCCAACCTACAAAAAAGGATTGACGATTGCATGCGAAGCTACATACCATGCCTACTCAAATTAAGAGCGGACTCTAATTTTTAGTCCGCCAAAAATTAGTCCAATCAATCAGTTCGATCAGTATTTTAGTTCGATCAATATTTGAGCTATGAGCGGACTCAAAATTAGGGCTCCAGGTCCGAAACCTATAACCGGTTAACCGTTTTAAATGTCCCTTTAAACCAAACGTTTAGACGCCTTCCTGTTACGTTTTTTAATTCACGGATGAAGTAAATAGTATACTAGAAGACGAGAGTTCAAAATTTGATATTATTTCAAGGTATGTTGAAACTTTTAGGGAGGAACTAATTAGAATTATTAATTATATCGTAAGTGAAAACGATATTTTTCTTAATGATAGTTGAATTCGGTTTTGAAATATGCTGTCCTTTTACATATATCGGTTTGCTGTTGCTATCTTAGGTCTTAAAAATATTCCTTAAAATGTTAAAAATGTAAATCACAATGCCTTACTCGTTTGTTCAGAACAATTTGCTCATCTATTGCATTTTCCGCTTCAGCTTTGCTTTTGTTATAGTCGCTAATTGTTCAACGCGACACCACTTTCTAATCTTGGAATAATTTTTCAATATATTTTCGAAGTTGAAATCATCTGGACTAATGATGTGTGTGCACTTTTCTGAATCCCTGCTTAATAAAAAAACAATTATTAAATAAAATTTCACCGTCATGGACTCTCGTAGGTTTTTAGTCACCTCTATGACTGAGTTTGCAATTTTGAACGCGTTCTCTCTAGGTAAGGACGTTCACGAAGGTCTTCTTTCCATTATGAAACCACCACAGACGTGGTTTTTCCGATTACCTTCAGTATGTGATTGTTCATTCTTGACTCATAACCATTATGAAAATAAGTGTTAGCAGCTCCCCAAAAGTTCATATAATTCATTTATCTTTTCCCTATGTTCACTATTTCTGTCTCCAAGACGCTGACGGATTTGTTTTTTTTTACGGTGATGCCAAATCTCAGGGGATACCCTATGATGCTAAGCACAGCCTTGGCAGGATGGAAAATGAGGATATGGAATAAGGGTAGTTAGGAGGTCTAGTGTAAATATCGGTGCACATTCTGCTTGAACAACTGCGGCCTATAGTCAGCAAGGAAGACAGAAGATGATAGTATGTTCCACATTCGAATAGTTCGGCTCAAGAAGGATTCTCGATGTTGACTTAATCAAAACAATCCAATCCAATGAAGCCTATGTATGTCTTGGCTATGAGGTGGGTGAAGTAGAAACCTCCAACCAAATCCCCTTTTTTCTCGTTTTGTGTTTTTCGGAGGGTGAGGTCATGCATTATCATGGACCAGAAACGGTCTTCCAGACTTTAGAGCTTTCTATAAAGAGAAATCATCACTTCGAAATTTCAGAAATCACATTTACTCATTTTCGATTGCTCATTTCTTTTGAATTTATAATTTTGGGATGAAGCCAATGCACCCATGCCGGTAGCCGATCTAGGCGTAGCTCTGCAGATTTTCTCTTCTGTCTATGAGTTCGATTCCTGGAAAGGTCACGGTTATTTATCTGGATACCAGTGGTTGAGACAATTCTACCGGCGAGAATTATTAATATTGGTAAGGTTTCAGTGGTTGGCTACTAAGAACTACTGGTATTAATCTGTTTCGTTTTTGAGCATCCCTCTTCAACTAGAAAATTTCTTCAATTAGTTGTTGAGTGTTTTCGTCATAGCTTTAGATAAACAGAAAATTGTGACAAGTTTCAGCATTCAACTTGCGATGAATATTAACACCCTCAAGGAGCGAAGTGTTCCTCCAGTAATATCGATCTCTTTCTATGTTGTCAAGCCATCCTAAGTGTGGCTTCTTGTACTGTCGAGATTCCCTTGTAAGCTCACTTTGGGGTTTGGTACTGTCTGCCTTTTGACATTACCATGCACTTCCTTAAAGTCTCCA
>QYTT01083922.1:0-10256 GCA_006980735.1 Dasypogon diadema
TAGCGATGTTTAATATAATTTGTTAATTAAAAAGTGAAATGAAGGGAAAAATGCAATCTTGTAAATTTATTAAAATATATTCGAGCAAATTTATAGTGCTGTAAAAAGTGATAGGTGTCATTGAAAGCTATTTTTGGCAATTGTTGTGAAGTTATTCCAGATTTTATGGATTTGCAGGTTATCTATTGACAACATTGACCATCTTCAGCAAGATCCTTTTTCTACAAATGCGAATTTAATGGACAGTGTCCATAGTGAGGAAGCCAGAGATGGTTTTCAGTCTAACTTTGTTGAATGAAAGTAAGAATCTCGTCCTCTGTTGTGAATAGGTCATAGACGTGTATTGCCTATCTTAGACCTGAATGTTTATTCCAAAATTCTTCCTTGATCCTTTCTTCCTAGCTATAGAGACTTTTCCATATTTGGCTCTTTGAATAATCGGAGAAAAGTTTAGGTCCAACAAAGAGTGTTTCTGCACAATCCTTTGCAAGCTGGTCTCTGAATTTTCGCTTCTTTTAAAACGTTTGTATCCTGGTGTCCACATCAAGGCAACCCTATTGTGTTGTATCAGTTGCTTAAGGACGTTCAGGCACCCCACAGAAATTTTGACTCTTAAGTGTATGAGGGGAGTGCCTTTTGCGCTGCTTTGAGTGCGTGGAAATCTGTGTGAAAAGGATTGCGATATACTGGAGATTTCGAGGTACTGTGATAAGTCCTTATCCTTCGTTCCTAGATCCATCTGTGTCCCAGATAAGGGATCCTCTTTCGAAAGTCATATGCCCAGAGTGCCATGCCTGTCGATCATTTAGGATCAATGTGAATGGAAAGTCAATATTGTGCCTTATTGTCATGACATCCAACAAATAATTGGACGCCGATATTTTCAGAACAACGTAAGTGACCATGGGTCTTAATATGGCCAAATATGTCCGTAATATCATTTTTGGCTTAAGCAGCCAGATTGTATCAAAAAGTCATTTGTACGTCCATAAGATCGCTGAAGCTTTATTTAGATCGTTGAAGCTTTTTTTAAGTGTTCAACTTCTATTGAAAATGCTCCAGTTGCTCCCTCTAAGGCAGGAGTTCTCAAGCTGAGTTTTCTCCTTTCTGTTCAGGGAAATATTATAGTTGTTTCGAGTGGATTTATAGGTCTACCCCAAGAGACTATTTTTTTAGGTGTTTCTTCAAATACTTCCTTTTATCGCTACTTCAATGGACATTGTTCCAACGAAGTCTCTGATCTGATTCCTTGTAGATCAATCTCTCCACCCGTACATAGGACCATCTTCACCCCTTTATCCTTGAGACAAAAAATACCTAGCACAAGAGTGAAATTCAAGCAGAGCGTGCACCGAAGTCCTAATTCCTTTATTTCCTTTCTTACTTTCCTTTCCGCCAAGACTGTGCTCTGTATATCCTGAGCTCTGGTTTCACAGTAAAAAAAAAGAAAAAAAAATTGCCTAGGGTAGGCAATGAACCATCCTCCATATTTTTGGAATAAAGGCCATCCTTGGATATATATCCCAGAGCATAACTAGATCTTAACAGTTTTGTCAATATTGATATTAGCTCTTCTATCATGTGTGTAGTCATCCCTACGTTCACCGGATACCATTCAACTATCTTCATTTAGATTGCAGCCCGAAAAGTGTGTAATTCCGGTCTTTCGACTGGCAATGAAAGTCCTATGTGGTTTTGTAATAGTCCTATTCCATTAAAAAGTTCTTCTTTTGGACCTTCTTAATTTTTTGTTGTATTCGGTTTACTTATATTCAGTCCTTTTCACTTCAGCATTAATTCTTTATTTTCTAGATTAATTACAGAGCATTCTGGCTTTACTTCTTAGGTTTTTCAACTCCCTGTTCCACTAAGGTATATCTCTTTTGACCGCTCTGTGTTTTGCAGCTCCAACTTGTCTCATATAAACCTACGATTAGATTTTGAAGCCGGGTTGAGATCGAATTAAGATCCCTGCTGGTCTTTGATGATTTCTCTTCAAATTCTTTTCAGCCCACGTCAAATAATTCACGATAGGAACACCCGTAGAAGAGTTTGGGAACTCTGGTCTCTTACGGCCTCGCATGGAATGCGAATAAGGTGGATATGTCTATGGTCAGACATTGATTCTTCTCTTGAAACCTGCAATTTATTATTCTATTCACGAAACTTCCACTATAGATAGAATTAGATCCAAGACCTCCTTGCGAAGAACATTGATGAAAGTGGGGTTATTTCCGTTGTTAGTATTTTTTTTTTAAATTATTCCTTACTAGGAATTTTGAAAGGCATTTACCTCTGACTTCTAGTTCTTTACTTTGCAAGCTTCTTGCAAAAAAGTTGCATCAAGACTCTCCTTAATCAACCTCCTGCTAAGTACAACCGAAGCCCTGATGGAGGTTCATTTGGATTCACCTGCTGTAGGCTCCATTCATTGGGAGTGATGTCAAAGAATGGGATGTCCAGGTTCAAGAACTCGTGTGTTGCTCAGTTTTATCTGGCGGCCCGTCTCTCCATTTTTTCGTACTCTTTGAGGATGCTTGTTTTGCTGCCAGACGGTTTGGCAGTTACTACCCCCAGACGTTTTCAGCTGGTCAGGTTTGATGATTGTTGGCACCTCCGTTGCAGATGAGTTTGGACTATCGCTTTTGCCCTTATTGTCGAGCTTCAGAGTGGCCGAGGATTCAATAAATTTGACCTCCACACTCCCAGATTTTTTTAACAGACCACCCCTCGGCCTGAACTTTGTTTTTTTTGACAACTATAAGTCTACTCTATTTCGTTTTTCCATGAAAACATGGTCTATGAAAAAAACTAAACTACAAGCTTGGATTTCGTGGGTTGTTTTTTGGTGTCAATGAAATCAAGGACTGACTTGGTTGACATATCTTGACTTGACTGCTGAAAGTAGCCAACAAGGACTTTGGAATGAGGAATTTTGTTATCCTCTACCACCTTCAAATTGGCTCCTTCTTTAGGTTTGATCTCATTCACTGTCGACTTTAGCCACTCCACCGTATCCTAGTCCTTGGAACTGAAGATCATCCATCTCTGTCTGAGACTAGAGCCTAGGAATTTTACTTAGCACCACAACTTTTCTTCTCTAGTATCTTCTTGACTGCTGCATCTCCTCGGGGAAATTAGATACCGAACTCGATACATTTGAAGGCATCTTTATATGATGGTCCCGAGGGATAAAACAATGACTTAGTCAGCAACTAAACTTTTTCTTGAAAAAATTCAAAACAGTAAGCAATCGAACACAAAGAAGAAACGTATGCAACAGATTGAAAATATAATATTATAAGCATCTACAGTTAAGGTATGGTCCTGTAGGAAGTCTTTTTTTTTGGATAAAAGTTCAAAATACCAAAAGTTAGTTTCACGCATTCATAAAGAGTAATGATTACAATTATTAGAGAGAAATTTCACCCCTTTTATGACCCCTCTTCTTATTTAGTAGTGTTCTGTGCTTTGCTTAACGAATTTATGAGCCACTTGGAAATATTCTCGCGGCTGTACTCTCCTGGGTAATATCCTTAACAAGAAATTAAGCAAATCCTTTAGCACTTTTTAATCCTTTATTTGTCGAAAAATTAGTTTCTAGACCACAGAGGCGCTCAACAGAAATTGAGATGACAGGAAATTGGTGTAAACGCCTCCCCTGGGGATAATTTTACATAAATGACACTTTAATATTCAAAGGACTTTAATTTTTAAGGGAAATTTGACAAAATTATTTTTCACTTTAGACGGCGAACGGAACCAGAAGAGGTGAGAGGTGTTTTAAAGTTGTGCGAAGAAAACAAAAAGGGATTCGGTAGTAGGCATGACCGCCATTCACATCCGTTTATCCGCTTCCCTTGCCCATGGACACCTCGAATTCTGGGTGGATGTGAAAAGCCACATCTATTACTCCCCCTCGGATTGAATTGCACCGGTTTCCCAGTCAAATTTCCTGATTAGACCTCGGAAAGTTGTTTGCATTTGTGTTATCATCAAACAAATCAGGATACTTAGATTACGCACATTAGTCGTTAAGGTCGATGTCTTCCGTTTAGCACGTGGCTTAGCACGTGGCCTCAAAGAAGACATAAAGGCGTGCTAGTTGATATATATCAAATGGGCGTGAAAATTGCGGATAAAACGGATATGAGGGACGTAATCTTCCCTACCCTTAATCACTTGTTTGATTTTCTCAATCTGAATCGAATGGAATGATATTTTTGGCAATATTTGCGCGGTGAGCTGATGGACATCGACTTACACAAAACTGAACTTGGGAATCCTGCCGCCACAAACGTAGTCTAGTTCTCTTGATTAAATTTAAAAGTAACGAGCTCCACTTGATTGTCCTGGAGTTTTCGGGCTTTGGCTGAGGATTGAATGAAAATCCCCCAGTCTCCCAGTGAAGGCTTAATTGGAAATCTGCAATTATTTCATTTCTTGTTGGGCTCATGGAAAACGATTTCACAGGCAAGTTTCACACTTACAAACATATACAAGTGGATTAGTCAACCACAGGGTGTTGCAACAATAAATTTACTCGAATTTTCCAAAGCACAGTCGAACTCAGAATGCGTTTAACCGAGGGAAAAGCGCCTTCGTTGCCTGAATTTTGAGGTGGTGTTTGTTCCTCAGAATCAGATTGCATTGCAAGAGGATCAGAGGACACTTATTCCAATGTCGATGGTTTCTTTAGTGCTTCGATATCCTGCTTATTTCTGCTGTGGAGAAATGAACAATATGTGAACGCATTTTATGTGACCCATGGGAGGATAAGATCGACAGAGCTGAAAAGCTGCCGGAATTTAAATGAAAATTACACGGAGAGTGAGTTTACTTAATCAATGCACGAGGCCTCTGTGGCATGGAAGGAATTTTATGATAGAATTGCCGATCAGGTGCTATCTAGGAATTGGTTCTGAATTATAATGTTTTAGGAGGATTTTGATTTGATGACAAGTTTTGTGATTTTGTTATTAAGAATTTTACATTCATATCTGCCTCCAAAGACATGCAATATGGCACTGCCTTCGACCTGATATAGCATATTTTTTGGAAGGCTTTTATTGTGTCCATTAAGGACTTTAACAGCTCATCTATTTCTTGACAAATATTGCAACTACTGATGATATCGTGGATTGTGAACAACTTAATTATTACAACACCCAACAGAATCTAAGGTTGGCAGATGCCCATAGAATTCGAACCCGAGACCTTATAAACTATAAGCCACCACGATATCTATTTAGCCACCAGCGCCCTTCAATTTTCAAACTGGGCTATAGAATATCACCACAAGACACAACCAGAGTACACCAATAAAGCAACACGATACAGTCATGTGCAAAATTTTTAGCGTAGTTCTAAAAATTTTCCCATGATGAATTTCACACTCCATATCCAAAGGAATAAAATCTGATAATGATTAATGCGTGATGAGTTTCTTTTCGAAATTTCATAGCAAATATTTCTAAATCTTTAGTTCCCCCTGTGCTCACTGCCCTATCCATCCCACACGCAATCATTTCCTTCAAAGTCAAAGGATATGAGTGAACTGTTTACAATTCTGCAAGGATATTCAGATTTTCTCTAAGTATTGTGAAGCTCAAGGAAATCTCTTTCAAAGGGGAACGTGAAACTACCACTTAGTAGGACGGTTGATTGACATAAAACTCATGAAATGTAGGAATTCAATTTCGAGGCCAAAAGGGAAGTAGCTTTCACCGCCATAGAGGGATCAATTGATTATGCATTAGGGCGAAGACGTGGTCTCATCGAGAAAGGTTGCTGGCAGCGCAGTTGCCGGTGTCACCTGATATTCCTGGTTACCATTTCTACTTCGATTTATATTGCCCAAAATTCTAGATCTACCGGCACGTAGTCATTGCACCTTGCAGTACGATAGAAGGAAAGGTGTCATTGAATGCAAAGTGGCAGAACTCTAAGTGCGACACCTAAAGGGCTGTGGCTTATGAAATTTTCACGAACTGGGAATTTCTTACGACGGAATGTTAACCTCCTTTCCTGCTATCTTATATAAAAAGCCGATCGTTCTTGTTTATTGAAATTGATTTCGTCTGAAGTCTATGTTCGGTCCAGAGGTGAGTTCCACTTCTGTTCCATACATTTTGTTTGAAGATTCAAGTTTCCTTAGAGACAATTTTTCTGTCCTTGCAGCGGCAGATAAAATTGCAGCTTTATGGTAGTATAACTTTGACTTTGCCATCAGAAATAAGTGCTATGTCCTCCACGAATTGAATTCGATTTTTATTGATTTCGGGTATGAAATTTGTAATAAGTTTCGCTTCCAGAATGGTTCCTTACAATTTCCCATGGTCTAATAAAAACTGGATTTTTATGGCAAATTTTGGAACGTATCGTACACTTCCTACTTAAGAAAACATTGCCGGCACTTTGTCCAATTTAATGATAAAACCATAGACAAATAATTTTCTATGTTTGCATGGGGCAATGAAAATGTAGTTCACTCTAGATGAGGTACAGTAGGATATGGTATAGTTGTTGTCCGTAATATTTTATATTCAGAAAAAAATAGTCATGCATTTTAAATATTTAAAAAAAAAGAATGCACTTAAAAGCAGTGGGATTCTAGGAACAGATGCAGCTTCGAGCGAGGATTTAATGCTTTGAGAATATATTACTTGAAAGTCAGTGGGGTCCAATGATGTCAGACAAAAACTATTTATCGAAAAACAGAGAGAATATAGTTCCACCTATTTTTCGTTGCTTAGTCCGTATTTAGACGATGGAGATTTTGCCCCGTGTTATTGCCGTCAAGACGCAAATAACAACTCATGTAGGTTTATACGATGGGGATTTTAACGTGCATGTAGCATACCTTTTCTTTGGTCGATAAAGTTCGCACGAAGATGTAGAACTAAGTCATTAACCGAGCAAACCGATGTAGTGAGTGATCAATCCGTGATGGCTGTTTCGCTCATTTGCTCACATCCCTGCCGCTAGAACTGGATCCATATGGGAAAAAATCCGTTTCGTCTAAATTGAATATTATCAGGTTTAATAACGTATTGAGTCTACATCTATTCAGGTGCAAGTGAGAATTTATGGTTCTATATTTTTTGACAGTGTTGTAATATAGTATATATCTTTTAGAAGAGAGAAGAAATGCAATTTGTAGATAAAGTGTGGAACAACCAACTCGACCTACTGGACTACCGTCTTAAACCCCTCGCTCTGATTCGTTTGACTACTCCTACTCCTCTTCGTTTAGAATCTACAAATTTTCAAATTCAAAATTATTTCCCCTCCTGTGAAAATTTCGCTATTTTCAAAAAAAGATCAAGATAGAGAGGTTTTTAGAAGGGACACCCGCCTACTTTCAGCACTTTCAATGAAGAGGTATCATTAACTTTAAGAAATAAAATATTTCACCAAGCGAACGCGCCAGCACATTGTCATACGATTGCTAGGCATTGGCTAACAGGCGACCTTTGATTTATGAATCAATCGATGTGGAACTATCAGCTGAACACCATGATTACCCGACCTGACATCTATGGAATATTTGTGTGAGGCATATTAAGGAATACTTCTGCTCTGCAAAAATCGACATAAGGAATCAATTGGAAAGGTGAATTCTGAAAATAGCGGCAAAGGTAGAAAAATAGGTCACCAACGATCAGCCAGTAAGCAGCACACATAGAGCAATTTTGGTAATTTAAACTATTTTGAAAGCCGTTCGATTTAATGATTATTATAATAAACTACTAAAAAGTCGTGTTTTTATTGAACTTAAATTTTTCAGAATACTACCTCTTTTTATTGGTCCAAGAATGGATGCAAAATGGACGGGACAAAATTGGCGGACACATTCCTTGTATCAATTAAAGGGGAGTCCCGAATTATGTAAGAAGAGTGCATGTCAATTACAGCTTTATTCGAGAAATTTGCGTATTTATGTGGAAAAAGGGTAGAAAAAAATTCCAAAATTTTGAATTTGAAAATTCGTAGCTTCTAAATGAAGAGGAACAGGAGGGTGGACAAGCAATCATTTAAAAGCCACTGGTGTTCCCTACGATATGGCACTAAAGTCGTACATATATCATTTTTAGTATAAGATATATGGTATTCATGGTAAAAAACGACTGAAAAGCCTGCAATTGAAGTTATCTCGAAAACCTTTAGGATTGCCCTGCCCTTCCTCCCTCGTTTTTGGAGAAATGTCTGTGTGTATGTGCGTATGTACGACTGTACGTACTTTCGTACTTTCGTACGTTCGTACGTTCCTGAACTTTTTTTCGTCTCGAACATCTCGGGAATAAAAAATAATATCGACTCCGGACCAATTTCATTCGACGCATATGTTCCTGATAAAGTTTGCAAAAAATTTGAATTGGCTTTTTTTTATAACAATTAAACTTTCAACAGCAAGATAAATGGCCAAATAGGAAGTTGGCAGTGTGGGTAGACCCACGGTTTACATACTACAAGATTAGCCAGGTTTTATTTTGAAATATAAATCGCGACGTCACTCTGGATAAATTGAGCTGATTCACGTGATTTTTAATGAATTTTAATGAATTTTTTGTGTAATTTTTAATATAATAGAATCCGTGTTTAGTTTACATGTTAATTTTTATTTTAGTACTTAAATTTACGTCACTTGTTGCAAAATCGTCACCATTGAAAAGCTGTGAGAACAAAATATCCATAGTGACATCAAAAAATGGCGATTCAAATTAAAAACCTGGCTAACCTTGTAGTCTGTAAACCATGGGGTAGGTAGACCAGTCGCTTTTGCCTTTTGACAAATATTTTGAGAGTGGAGTTCAAGTGGAGTCATCTGTCTGTCTGTGGTATAACGGAAAAATGGTAAAATTTACCCTATTAGTCCACTGGCATATGATAAATATGCGCTGAGTATGCTTGCCCAAAGAATGGAACCACTTTGAACAGCGTGTGTAAACTGGTTCACGTGAATATTTTACAACACCTTTTATACCCTAGATGTAGGGTATTATAAGTTTAAGCAAACGTGTGTAACGCATAAAAATATTCATGATACACAGAAATAAACTATATTTCCATTAATGGGAGAAGAAAAGAAATTTTTTAATAGATGTCCGTCTGTCTATCCGTCCATGCGTTATTTGAGAAGGTATTAAACTAGAGACTTGAAATTTGGTGCACAGATACGTTACCAAAAATTGAAAGATCAAGTTCGTAAATGGGGCAATTTGGACAACTCCTTCATAGGGTTGCCACATGAAACCTCCAGCTATATCAAATAAAAAATAAAGGAAAATACCTTCTAAAACGAAAACGCTCCCAACTAGATGGGTAAAATTCGGCACACAAGTACTTTAGTAAAAGTTAAATATTCTAGCAGAAAATGAACTAAATCGGGCAACCCCTTCAGAGGGCCGCCATATGAAAATTAGAAATATAAATTGTTTCCGAAAGTTTTTGTGATCGCCATAAAAATGAGTGTATATAGGTTTTTGAGGTTACTGATTTCGATTCTTGAGTCGTACTTTTGAAATTCAAAGTGGCAGATCCAATATGGCGGACAAGTTTTTCTAAATGTCAACGAAATACTCGCTAAATTGGAAATATATAAGAATTTGGGATTGCCTATTATGAATTTCATACTGGCTTTTAAGAATTCAAAATGGCGGATAAAACTTACAGACCAACTTCATTGTTTTAAGGTGGTACCCCATTTTTCACACCAAAAATTGAGATAACGTAAAGTTTTATGTTCGAGTAGGTGATTCACTTATGGGCTAAAGCGATCTATGGGAAACAACATTAAGGTCAAATAAAGTAGTTTAAGCTGAAGGGTGCGACCACAGGTTGCTGATAGTAGGATGGCCTGCAGATTTGAAGGTGAGCTACGAATATATAACGAATATATAAGAATAAGTAGCCACGGGCAAACGCATTATTTTTTTTCTTCCCTACGTCTAGGGTATAACATGATCGGTCTAAACCAAAAATCTATGGACATTGAAATTTCAAATAATCAAATAAAAAATTCTTCAACCCGTCCAATATTTTAAATTCCATCTTGAATCCAATTTTTGGAGAAAATTCAGTAAACTAAATTAGGTTCTCTTTCCCTGTCAACTGTCAATTCACAGCTGCGGTATGCAAATGATATATAATATATATATTAAAAACATATACCTATTTGAATTTTCTAATGTCATGTAATAAGAGGTAACAATATAAGGAGGCCTATTCAGTTTCTGAAAGTAGGCGATTAATTT
>QYTT01083924.1:0-10698 GCA_006980735.1 Dasypogon diadema
GCAAGTTTAGTATGGAACCCTTTTTATACAATCTATATTGATCAACTCGAATTACCACTTAGGAGGTTCACACGTCAACTCGTATTTAAATTTTATGGCTTACGGTTAGAATATTCGGAGAGATTGAACCTTCTGTCAATCATGTCCCTAGAGGTGCGTAGAACGTATATTGATGAGGTATTTGTATATAAAATTGTTCAGGGTTGCGTCGATTGCTCACATTTACTCACGCATATTTACTTTAACGTACCAACGAGACTATCACGTACTCATCAGTCATTGTTTAACGTTCCTACTGCAAGAACTAACATAAGAATGAAATCGCCGCTATATAGGATTCAAAAAAGACACAACGAAAAATTTAACCATATTGACATCTTCAGTATTAATAGCTTATCACTATTTAAGAATGCTATATTAAATGAGATTGTTTCTTCCCCATGATGGGATGACTTTTTTCTCTCCTTTCTTTTGGTGTTTCTTGGTAATTTGTTTTTCCGTTCCTTCCATAAATAAATTTATGAATAAGTGGCAATTTTTCAATTATTCTATGTACTGGATTCTCTCATGCTCATTAAGCTTTCTCTTTTTTTTTATATATTTCAATATTGTTCGCATTTTTTTCATATAGATTTTAAGGTTACTATTTTTTTTTTCTTGTTCTTAATACATTTTCACTTTTGCAAAATTGTTAAAAATTAATGCGGTAGTATTTAAGTGGACTCTGTCTGTATGCTATCGTTAGAACTTGTTGAATAAATAAATAAATAATTAAATAAATAAAAAGCAACGTAATTTTAACGATTTCTTGGAAGTTATTCAACCCTCCCAAAGAAATTTTACAACTCTGCCTATGGAGTTCTACGGGGAACATGTGATCTTAGGGAAAACACTCTTGTCCTTTCCGTACTCTTTATCCAAAAAAGCTGACACGTATTTTATGTGTAATGTATTGTCTTCTTTGTTTTATGGTCTAAGGGCCGAACTCACACTGCATCAGACAGTGAAGCACAACAAAGCAAGTTCTTATTTAAGCTGTATGATAGAAAAAGAAAGTTTTTGCTCCAAAAATACCCTTCTGTCGCACAGCTTAAATGGAATTTTGACTATTTGTGCTTGACTGACTAATTCAGCGTGGACTCAGCCTTAAATTTCCAAAAAATCGATTCTTCGGTGATTGCATTTTTCAAAAAGGCCTATCCTTTCCGAGATGCTCTATATGCCCCAGCAATTGACTGAGAGACTAGTAAGCTCTCGTTTAAAAAGCAAACTTAAGATTGCTGAGCAAAAAAAAAATAGTTACAATTTGTATAAATCCTCCTTTTTCTGAAAATTATGCTTTTTACTCTGCCGTACATGATATCTCAAAAACCCTTATACCCTAGACAGACAGACAGACATATACTTTCTCTTTTGTCTTTTTAATAAATCCTTTTTCATTTTAAACATTTCATCAATTGTAATGAATTCGTTCAGTTGACTATGTAAAATAATATAAAAACTCCGCAACTTTATAATTTCCCATTTTTTAAATTGAAAAACTGTACAGTGAAATCACAAACAGTCGTCAAACGTCAGTGTGTCACACTGTTATTTGATTTCGAAATTACGTAAGATTTATCGTGATTTAGGACTCTGTCTGTCTAGGGTATTACTGAAAACTGTGAAATTTTAGGGATAGTTCAAACTATCATATAGCTAAAATGTGGCATACTTTTCCATTTGAGGATCCAATATTAGAGGTTTAGAGTACAGTCATAAACTAGAAAAATGTGATTATTTTTGGAAATTTAACTAAATTGTGCTATTACTTTGCCAAAAATGTTTTTTTTTTCGTTCAGAGTAGGCCACATTGTAGAGAGAAGTATACTAAACTGAGGTGTTTTTTAGCTTTTGCTCCAGATGCAATCGTTCGATCAAGAGGACGTACGTACAATTATTTTTGACGTACTTTGTATCTGCATAATACACCCAAAATATTGAAAAAAAAAAATTCTGAGATGTACCAAAGCATGGATAAATCACGGTCAAAACTTTACATAATTGCACCTTTTATTCCAATAGCTAAAAATTCCTAAAATAAGCTGACTTTTTGGATTGTCTAGAGTTTCTAACCATTTTAATAATAATAGTAATAAAGAATTAATAATTTGTTCGTCACTTATATCTACATATAGGTGAATGGAGGCTAGCTTAGTAACTAAGTCTTAGAAATAAAAAAAAATTATAATACGGTAAACAAATTTTTTTAATATATCCAATTATAAATGTTAACTAGAAATCTCAATTAAAGTATTTAAATCTCATTGCGGTTATGACCTTGAATAATTGCTGTGTGAAAACAGCAGGAAATGTTTTCTGTTAACCTTGCATTAGGGATTTCCTCAACATTAGTCGATAAGTGCACTTTGCACGCCAGTCTAACATAATAAAATGGAATTACTTTGTATGTGAACATGAATTTATACTATTAAAAACATTTTACTTACAGAATCTATTTAATGCTTCTGTTATATCACAACAAATGAAAAGCCACTGCGAAATTAGGCTTTTATCCACTTGTATATTTTTACTACCCAACTACTCTCTTACTAATAGTTATGCTCATTGAAGCAGGTGAGTTGTGTAATGATTTTTTCACCTTTATAATTAGCAAAATTTTGGATGGTAATGAAACCAAACTACCTGTAGATATACAAAACCATTGCATCAATCAGGCCGATGTATGAAATTCGGAATTTTACAATTTAAATTGCAGATTTCTCATTTATAATTGCACAAATCATTTCATATGTATCTAATCTAGATAGTGGGTTATTGAATGATGAGCTGTTCGATATGAAGCTTTAAGTTCTGAAAAACGGAAAAGTGTCACGAACTTACTTCTAGGAATTAGGAAATGACGTTAGTAGCTGTGCTGTGCCCACTACAGGGGTGGGGCTAGTAAAATTCATTGAAATTGCTTAGAAAATAAATATTTGAGTTTCAAGTGAATTTGAAACTCATAAAAATAAATGAGAAAATCAATTTACTCAATGTTTACTGTAGATTACCCAGATGTAATTTGAGTGCACATGTTTTTCTTTAATTGTTCATGATAAGTCTATGGTACTGAAATTAGTATTTGTTCTCTTTACTTTGATAATTGCCTTTAATTTTTGTTAATCTGCCGCTTTTGTACGCTTTTGTATTCCAATAGGAATCTCGCTGATAGTTGATTACCGAAATTTTTTACCTTTGACACCAACCGATAAGAATATACTTTCATATTTTATATTACACTTAATTTGATTTATTTGTAAGAATTAGAAGAAATTATGCATTTTTATTAATATATATGATATATATTTTGTTTATTATGAATTGGTTTATGATATTGTACTTATATTCTTTTAAAAAAGCTTCTTCTTTGAATTAGTATCCTCCAAGTTAATTTTACCAGCTGGCAACGCATTTCAATATGCCAATTCAATAGAAGCAAACGATAATATCTATTAAAAATGAAATTGAATGGGTTATAAAGTTAACTGAGTACTTTTCTGGCACTTGGTGAAACATTCTTTAAATTTTAAAGTTCACATTTTCAATTAATTCACTTCATATTTAAATTTTTTCGTGTTTTATCTTATTAGGGTATCATCAAAAGAACTACTAACTTAACATTGCTAATTGAATAATTGCTAATTGAATTAAAAGTAAAGTCTTTCTGATCATTCACTGACACGCTATTATTAAAAAATATGAAGTAAACTTACATTATCTGATTTATAGGAGTGACCTTCAGAAGAGCTGTAAAAGTAATGATTCTTTTCGAAATTAATTCCCACTTAATTCACTTTCTATGGAATTTTAAATTTCTAATTAAAATTTCCAATTCCATACTTTGCTATTGACTTTTTCAATTCCGAATTTGAATTATTCAGATGAATCACCATTCCAGGTAATGAAATATGTAATTGCAATTCGTCATATATTCAACTGAGATTGCCAACGGAATTAAAAAATGTAATTGAAAAGGAATTACTTCGGAATTACAAATTGATTTTAATTTTTTTTTATTCCTTTTCAGTTTCTCTAGAAAAAGAAACACAAGTCGATTTTAACTTCTTAATATCTTTTCAGTACCTCCAGAAAGGGAATATAAAAGGAATTAAGGAATAAAAATCAACTTGTAATCCCTGAATAATTCCTTCTCAATTGCATTTCAATTCCGTTAGCAATCTCTTTTTTTTACGGTCAAGTCAAAGCTCAAGGGATACCCTATAATGCATAGCACAGCGTTGACAGGAAGGAAGGAAATGAGAATGTGGGAAAGGAGGAAGAATTGCAATTCTGTCCATTATTATCTGGAATGGTTATTCATTTTAATAATTCTCGTTAGGATTTGAAAAGGAATTATTCATATGATTCTAGTCAAAATTGACACTGAAATTTGCTGGTTGCATTTTATTATTTGTAAAAGATCTTGTATTAAATAAAATGTTAGAGGAATTTTAGTTATAGGCAGGGCACCTAAAATTCAATTGGGCACTTTATGTTTTAGTTATGGGCACAGGAGAAAAATACATGGACTTTATAAAGAAAATAAAGAAATTCGAAGAATCGAAATAATTACAATACGCTTGCAAAATGAATTGGATAAATTATTAGTAAAACCAAAATTTAACTTTTGTATTAAATTTTATTATATTTCTTTGTTTTCAGAACATTTTTTTCTGTATCTTATAAATAACAAGTAGTCTTCGTATTATGACATTAAAAAATAGTACTTTATCCTAAGAATTTATAAATGCACATTCCGAGAATTTTAGATTTTTGGTGCTTTCTACTGTTTTCTCTTCAGCTGCTATCACTTTCTATTTTTCTTCATCTGTTATCCTTTTCTGTTGTTCATTTCTTGAATCTATTATTTTGCATAGCTTTTATCTATTTGTCTTGTTTTTTTATTTGGATTTTTGTGTCCTTTTTTGTCCTTTTCTTTCATAACTTCAATCTGCTTTTTAACCTTTAGTCTTTTCCTTTTCAAGTTGTATTGTGCAAAGTGCTAAAACAACTTGTGAATGCATCTTTTTCAGGTTCAAATATTTCTAGCTGTTTAAATTTGTTTTCTCCGATAATACACGTGAAGCAATAGTACGATATTAAGTTTTGTATCGTTGTCATTTTCTGTAACTTCTATTTAGCTAAATTTTCTTGCAAAAACATTTAGGAAAATCTATTGCATCAGGATTAAAAGGACACAAACCAATTGCACGAAAACCATTTGTTATTAAATCTGGTGGTTAACATTACTTCAAGAACCACTTTTAATAGTGGAGCAAAATCAGCTGTTCTAAAAATCAAGTTCGGATTTTTAAATTTCCAGTTCTCAATTGCCTTCCTCCGACCATTTTTTACCTGTCTATTGCCATATCGTATACAACACTAGTGCCTTTTAAATGAGTGCTTCTATAGGTTAAGATGGCTGATCTACGTTTTTCGTGCGGATGACAACTGAATGTGTATGAAAAGCCCAGATAGCACCAGAACTCTAAGGCAAATTTGCACGCTACTAGTGGGACGAGGTAGTTCAGGCGGTTAAAATCAATTGTTGATTGATGTAACCTGTGGTGGTGAAGATCCTTCTCACTAACGAGCCCACCACTGTTTCATAATCTGCCTCATTTGTGTTTAATAATATTAATCGTTGGTTCGTAAGTTTGCTATGTACATATTTGGTTAGAAATTGTTTGGTATCCTTGGAAAATTTGTTACATTCTGAATAAATACAAAATGTTTTTCGATAAGTTTTCGTTTTTTTTTTCTCTAAAGGAGCTTGTTTTCATTATGACCACTACTCTGCAGTTTCGTACTATTTTCTTTTATGAAGTAATTTCGTTCCGGAGATCTAAGTCTCAGAGAAGATTACGCAAGAATAAAAATGTAAGAAAATTAATGTGAGAGTTCAAGCCACAACCTAATATCGACTTGACGTGTGGAAAAAACTGAAGTTAGGCATGTAAAATATTTCACACTAAAATCTGAGTAGATGCTTTATTATGGATTTAAGCAAGCAATATTTGTATTTATAGGGGTAAATGCAGCAGAACAAGGCAGTTGATGAAGGGTTCTATAGACTCTACCAATAGCGACAGTAACAAGCAATCAAAAGTTTGAAATTAAATGCGACGCCCAAATTTTTTAAAGACTTATTATATGGGACGACGATATTGTTTTTCTGTAAATACAAATAGCATCTGAGAAAGTAGATCTCTGAGTCAAATGACGTCTTCTACTAGCTCAAGTGGATGAAATAGGTATAACTGAACATCGCCGACGTATATATGAAAGGAATATTCTTGCATAACGAAGGTTATATTAATAATTAGCACAGAAAACAACTTCGGTTCCAAGATGGGACTCCTTGGGGACACCACTGCTAACCGAAAGAAATACGCAGAACTTGTTGCCAAGAAAAGCGTTTAGTTGCGATATTTGAGTTATGATCGTGCTAGAATCGAGGTATTGGAAAAGTTTACTTAATATGATTTACTTTATCGGAAGTTTTAGAAGAATCCTAGAGAACAAGTAATGTGAATTTTTGGTATTAAACGCTTTATGAATATCATCGAGACCTTGATCAAAGCAGTGGAGCAGCTATGTGTTGGACGAAATCCGGAATAAAAATAAGTTAAAAGTTCATTATTAGTAGTAGTAGTATTGTAATAAATTTAGGATATAAATATTAATGTGATTGATAACCTTGTAGACATCAGTTTCACTTACTGCAACAAAGGGGAAACAATATGAGAAAAGAAGGGGAACAGCCTAGGTTAAGGATGGGAATTGGAATTAGAGCCAGTAAAAGTCCGATTTAGGAGATCTACAACTATAATGTCGTAGATAGGATTAGTCTTCTTTGTAGAAAATATACTAGACGCTTACTATAACTTCAAAATAGCCTGATAAGTGATTTGGTGCTAAGTAAAGAGTTAAAATAAGATTTCTTAGAACGGAGGACTTTGCAAAGTACGGAATTTACTTCAATGCATTTGCAAAGTTGCTGGAATGTAGCCAAAAACTTTCAGATTCCATAAAAACTAATTTCTCAATTTGCAAATTTTGTTAAATTTGAAATAATTCTCACTTTCTCTTTCCACAATTTCCTCGAACCCCTAGACCCCTGAGTTTAAGCAAATTCATGAAAAAAAATTAAACAATTGCCGAATTGCTGCAAATTGAATACAATTATGTTCACTCTTATCTAACTCTCTTTATCTTTTTGGCCATTACATCATTACAGATTGTTCCCTGAAATTTGGCAAGCTAAATCTGCAAATGGAAACAAAACAAAATACTCCAAGCATGACGCTGGGCACCTAATCTTCTTTTAGCTATCAAGATATATTTTATCAATTATTATTTGTACCTGCTGCTTGACTTACATTTTTTAATTTTTTCATTTCAGGTAAATATTTTCAAATGCTTCAATATATTCGGATTTGTAAGTACTGTTAACTGCTTCTATTTGCATAGAGAATAAGTAACGAAATGTCGTACAAGTATGAAATTTTGAGTACATTAAATTAAAAAAATTGCCTTTTATTACTACCTTAAAACGGCCACTTAGCACTTTTTCTTTTATAATTCAGAAGTTTCTTCAGCATCTTGAACAGGTGGGTAGAAGTTAAGTATAAATCTCATAAAATATGAGAAAAAAAGCATCATGAGTATCTTTTCATGTTCATTTTTTCATTCAGTCAAACCCTGTTAAAATTTTAGCTTTAAAATTCGAATATATTGAGGACACGGAAATATTTCTATAAAATATAAAGAAATAAAAGTGGACGAAAGTGGTCATTTAGCCAAATATGCATGTCACGATATTCGGTTGAGAAGTGAAGAGCTTCCATTGATCAGATTTTTATTTAGAGGAAAAAAAATGGAAATTTCCCATTCTACAACGATGGAGATATTTTGCACAGTGGACTTTTATGATAAATATTTATTTCCTTATTTATTGTGCTAATGTCTCGGTTTTATTTGCTATTAGTATTAAAAATTTAAATCTCAAAAGTATTGGGATACGTTGAAAATATCTTAAATGCTGTGAGATTTCGACCCACATTTAGTGAAATTTATAAAGGGAGATTTGCATCTGAAACACATTTCACGCGAAATAAAGCATAAAAGAAAGTTTTGAAGCGACTAGAATGGCTTTACATGCTAATTTGCTGGACGAAAAAGTGCAATTTCTTTCTACGGCGAAACATAAACTTCTATTTAAATTTCTTTGGGTTTGTTTACTACACAAAGGTGTGAGGACGTAATAGAGTTGTGACGCGTGATAAAGAAATATTTACGTTCGTCGGTGGATACTTTCATTCTACAGCAGGAATGATTGCATTTCCACAAAGATCCAATTGTAGTATGGTAGCTTACGTCTCAATAAAAATATGCCAGTAAATATTTATGGATAGCCAACACTTTCCTCTCTTCACGACCATAGCGTTCTTGTTTGCCTACCTGTATGAACGAATATATAATTATTCCTGGCCGCAATTATCTCCCTGCAACTTACTAAGCTGCTCTGCACAAACTGGCACGTTTATCTGGCCACACAGTCTTTTGCCTTCTGAATTCAGTTGTTTGCAATTATTTTAATATTAGTTAATTCAATCTTTGTTCCAGATCTAAACATTACTACCTGTTAATGGGAAACAAAGGTTGGCCAATACTGAATTCTTGCGCAGAAATATTCTTGGCATTAGTAATTACAACCGGTGCTGCGAGTAGTTTTCTTGCGCAGCGAATTCATTATTTGTGCAAAAATCGAGCATAGTACAAAATTAGCCATTCATAAAGTCTTAAGAAGATTGACCTCGAAGTTATTTTTAATTTCCACTCTTAATGGGTACTCTAATTAGGCCTGTAGGCTATCAAGGGTTATGTAAGTTTAAGGTGTTAATGTTATCTTGTGCGTTCCAATGTCCAGGTTTTTCTATTAATTGTGTCATGATCCATGGACTTTGTGCGATAGCGAATAGTAGATATACAGTCATCGTTAATGTATTTCGTAGAGATAGAGAGTAGTGAAGTTGGTGCGTAACTTTAAAGATATGACTAGTGATCACTTATTCCTATCTTCTAAGCAAAGTAGTGTGAGTCATTCTCTAAACGATAAATTAATTCTTTAAAGTAGATAGTTTCAACAACGTGAAGGTTACTCAGATTGTAAAATTTACTGGATAGGCATCTTGTATGTGAGGTACTAAATATAAAACACTGATAAGAGAAAATTAAGAATTTCATGCTACGTAAATATTGACCAGTGACTGTAAGAGTATATAAATTGATTCATTTGATATGTTCTCTACGAACGTCGTGGTCAAAACAAAAGATAGTTCTTTTTGTGAATATTTTAATTTTGATCACATTTTGTAGCTAAAAGGGTGTATTTTAATAGGTGATATAGGTGATCGATAATTCCACGGGAAGCTCAATATTTCGCTTATATTAGGGATAATCATAAGTAATGTCGCTTCTGCGGTTATATACTTTTCACTCGCTTTATAGAGTTGGTCTTACGTTCAGCTCATTTCAATTTTGACTGCTCAAGTGTATACACGTTGTGTTTTCAGGTGAGATTTTTTAAAGAGTGGAAGATCATATTAGGCATTGTTTTTTTGTGGGCATAACATAACTACGGCAACTGCGTATATCAATGCAATTTATCAAAATTGTTTGGACATTCGCAAGTGTTAACGATAGTTGTACAGATTTCGTAGTGGGAATTTTAACCTTTTGAAGATGCCCCAAGGAACTGGTCGTTCAGTTGAATTTTATGAAGGCACTTTACGGGGGCTATTGGGGAAAATGATCCTCGACAAAAGATTGGGATAATTTCAGAAAGAATGGACACTTCTTTAACGGTTCAACGCCATCCATTTGAAATCCATTGCAAAGTTTTAACATGCCGGTGTCTAAGTTCCCCATGTTATCAATGATAACAGCATTTTGATCAACGAACATATATAATACGAAACCAAACTTCTAATATTCTAATCAAAACTTTTCGTTGACCTTGAAGATTTATGTTTGTGTTTGCTAATTTCTCTACACAAAAATGAAAATGTAAGGAAATATATAATATTTACTCTCCTTTAAGAAACGTGATGATGCGAGTTCTCATTGATTATATGTTATTTATAACATAACTTTTATTATGAATGAATTTTATTTTTCGTTTATTATTATTTTGTTTATGTACTAAAAAAGGAAAAAAATATATATATTTTGTTATTAGGATTTATGTTAGCAATACAAAATGTTTTTCCTAATATTACACAACTCTAGATGAACTGAATATTTTGTATACTGTTTTACCCAACCCTTACCTTTTTTGTATTCCATGAAATTGTTACAACTTCAGTTTTTTTTTCTCTCTCTTCTCTTCTTGTTCTTGAGTCGATAGGACTGGTAGAAGTGTAAAAATAAAATCCTTTTGCATCAGAGAGAGCAGAGTTTTTTTTTTTGATAATCCCCTGAATAAACTACAGTTTATGATATTGTTTTTTAATTTTTGACAAGGGGTACTCAGTGGTACGAAAATTATGGAAGGGGTACACAGGTGTTGAAAATTTGAGAAACACTGCTATACGGCATCAATAATTGATTGAAAGAGATAATATCAGTAATAAAAAGAAACAAGAAACGAAG
>QYTT01083927.1:0-33532 GCA_006980735.1 Dasypogon diadema
TTTTGGTATAGGAAATTTATTTTCCAGTTAAGGGCAAAAACATACGGATATCTCCTCTAGTCCCCGAGATATCTTCCTTTCCACCTTTCAACTGTATTTCTGAACATTCAACTATCACATTTTGTTATAATATCGTGTATGGAATGCATCTCCCTTTAATTTAACAAAAACATACTGATATATTGTCTAATTAAGTTTATGTCTAGACATCCACCCCCCATCCTGCAACTCTACATTTCATTGTAGTATCGCGTAAAAGTTGTTGATTTAAGATCACATATGTCCTGATATTTTATTTAGTTCCCGAAATATTAGACCTCTGGCCTTTGAATTACACTTTTTAACCCCGCTTCCATGGATTCCGGAGCCTCGAATGATTACCCGGACCCGAATATTCACGGGTAGCACTTTTAAGAACTCTACGGGACAGCTTAAAACGCACTACAATCTAATTAACGCATATTCTGGCTGGTGCTGAACTACGGGCTCATACTCTTTAAAAAGTTGGAAATTGAGAAAATGTTCACAGGCTTTCAAGTAGTTAACACGCTGAGTGCGGCAATTAGCATA
The DNA here is from genome assembly GCA_006980735.1 of Dasypogon diadema. NCBI lineage: Eukaryota > Metazoa > Arthropoda > Insecta > Diptera > Asilidae > Dasypogon > Dasypogon diadema. The sequence continues at coordinate 571 of QYTT01083927.1, forward strand.
AAAGCTTTCGTGAAAAAATTATGTGTTGAAATGCATCTGTACTAAGAAAGTTTTTAAATGCCGGTCCCCAGGAACCGGCGCCGTGCTCAGCGTGTTAAATTTATTTAAAGGAATGACTATAGTTTTGTAGCTACGAGTTGGTTATTTCTTTCTAATTTAAATAGGTGAATTAATTTCTTTCTGTTGAGACCAAATGCATATTTACTGCTTGGTTTTGCTGTCGAATGCAACTAACTATGCATGAAAATAGTTAAATAGACTTGTAGATACACTGAAAACAATTGTTGTTGTGCAGATATCTGATACAGGTAATGGGTAGTAGCGAAGTAACAATAGTTACCGGGTACCGCATACTTACCATTGTGTCCCTTGGCTCACAAGATGCCAGCAACTGAACTGGAGTAATAAAGTAACAAGTGCTTCCTAATGCTGGAAGGTACCCGGTAATAAGTCTTTCCTAGGTATTAGCTACAGTCGCTACCTACTCACTTGCAGTGCTCCGGTGTGGAAAACAAACGCAAAATAGTGATGTAGTTCCGCTTCTTACTTTATTAAATTTTCATTAAATACCCTGTATAGCCATTATGTAGCCTGCATAGATGCATCAACCCTGAAACAATTCATAGTTTTTTAGTTTTGCCAGCAATCCGTTGTAAGTCGTTCTTCTGTAAGATGGGCAAATTGTATACAGAAAGTAAATTACGCCATTGAAGACGCGTAAATAATGACGTAGTCTACGTCGCAATATTTCACGTAGACAATGTAATCTATGTAAACAATGTAGAGAATAGATATTGGGTCCTATCTAGAGAAACATTTTATGTTATTTTATGTCATGTTACACAAAATTCATATTCTAATCGTCAAATTCTGTTATGTTACACAACCACATCACATAAAATTTCTAGTAACATAAAATAACTTATGAACTTAGGAACTGTCAATATTCTGAATTTGATCTAAATTAGCATTTAAGTAAATTAAAAATTGTTATATTTCGAATTTTTAATAAAATTACCTTAAATATGACTTTGGAGGAAAACGTATAAAAGAAGAAATCTGCACAATTGCTTCTTTTTTATAAGAGGACACATTAAATAGGAATTTCCTAAAAAAATTTATATTACGGTCATAACATAAAATAAATTTTACGAAACCCATTAGAAAAGGGGCCGTTCGTCCATCATATAAATCAATGTCAGATGATTTTGATCAAATGATAAAAGGAATGCGTGAATGAACTTTAGTTGTTCTATTAGTACTATTGTTCTTAAGAATATCTTTGTTATTATTTTGCGAACATTTATTTCGTAATATATTTGTTTTATTATTTGCTCTTAGCTTATTCCTAAACCAGGCGTCTCAGGTAAAGTGACTAGACGGGCTTCCAGTGGTAGACCTTCACAAGACAAACAATTGCATTTGAAAGTTGTTCGCTCGTTTCTTACGAAAACCCCGTATAGTTTATTAGGCGTAATTTCTAATAAACAACTCTGATGCCATGTTATAGAAAAAAAGAATGATCTTTTTAAATGAGTGCTCACTCATTCTCCTACTTCCCTTTGTTTAGGAGCTAAGAATTTTTAAAATCAAAATACCCTTTTTAGCCTTTTTACATAAATATACAAATCTAATATAACGAACCCACGCAGGAAGCTCATATACAGCGTACAGGGACTTCCTGTTTTATTGCCACAACACGATCACAATTTATGAAAAGAATCATAAGTTTCTCAAATGACTTTACATGTGCCAAATTAGCAAATAATATCTGCCCAATTTAGCTCTATTAATATATCTAATAAATACGTACACAAGTGTCACATTTTGTAAATTATACAACTAGCGCCATATAGTGTAGTTATTTAGTTGAAATATCTTTAATAAAATGTCAAAGTAATTCTTTTATATGCCAATGAGCAGAAAAATTTCTGTTTATTTGAATCTGTTAAATCAGCGGCGATATATCGCAAGCAGATGAATAGGGCCTATGTATCTACCAAAAGTTTACATTGTCTACGTAAACTATTAATTACCTACATTGTCTACGCATTGTCTATCCCAGAGTGTAGACAATGCAATTCTACGCGTATCACATCCCATCACTGCGTTGCTCATCCCCCTTCGAAATTTACTAAAATAACTGCCAAATCTAAGGAATCAATGGTTTTTAGATAATTTACTTCCAGTGCATTTTATTGCAATAGCGTCTTATTAAGAAATTCGCAGACAGCTTTTAGCTAAATTTTCAATTGCTCATGATGCACCCAACAACGGAAATTAAACAAGAAAATCAGTTACAATATTAGCACACATATTGTTCCTGTAGTACTCGTTTTAAGCTCCCCAGCTCTAGCTCGAAGCTTCAACTCTTGCAGTTAGTTAATAACAAACAGAAACCGACTGCAGCACCAATTGAAACTTTAAAATAATGAAGTTCTAGATATGTACAGTTGTGATTTCAGGGCAATATATGCTTGGTAGCTTTTATTTCGAAAGTTGCAATACTGTTCTCCGCTACAACTTTGAAGTACTTACCGACTGATGTAATGAAATGTTCGTAATCCTCACTACGGAATGCAGTTAAAGTTAAGTAAGCAATAACAGCAGCCAAGTTAATCAAAAAGTGACGCACTACTTCATTCGATTAGCAATTACTGAATCCCGGTGACATGGTTGCTGTTGGCAATTTCTTGTGCATAGTGCATTATGCTGGTGACACCTTAACATCGGTTTCCGTAAATTCGAGTGACCTTCTTTGTTCAATTGTCGGGCTTCCTAATGTAATTTCATCCATTTTCAAAGGAATACTAAGTAACGGAAGAGTTGGAAGACTCCAGTTAGATTTCGTACTCCGCAAACTTTACCAATTATAATTGACATTTCTCCTGGTGCGCGCCAGAAATGTTCATCAACATAACCGCAGTCGAGTACCATTTGGCCGCAGCCCAATTGGAGTTGCACCTAAACTCCTTACAACTACAGCAAAACAACCTCCGCTGCTATCCCTTAATACAAAATTTATCCGTTTTAATTGAAAACAAACGTCAGCACCAGAATAAACCAGGAATACACAGACGAGCAGAAACAATCCCACAGGAACTGCGAACTAAAGCTAGGACCGAATGTAACGAACCTGGTAAGCAGCATTTTGGAGGATGACGATGGCTTTATCAATAGAATAGACTCTAGTTGCTTTCTGCTTGCCGCACCCTGTGAGGATTACCTTTGCTTGAAATTTCGGCATGAATGCCCGCCATTATGAGTAATTTTCGTCGCGTTCACTACATCACCCAAAACGAGTGGACTTTTCATGAATTTTAAAATTGTTTGTTCTCATCGGTTTGCAATTGATTTTTATTGCAGCTGCTACAGTCTTGCAATTGCATTCAATACTTATTCGCAGACTATTACTATACTGTCTGATGGAAGGGTTTAAATTTTGCGACAATTTGGTCATCAATGAAAGTGGTTTGGATTTTTAACTCATCAAAATCACTCAGACATTTAAAAAACAAAGAGAAAAGTGAAAGCAATAATCGCTTTAAAAATTTTGTTGGTTGTCAACGGAGTTATTTTCAAGTAATTTTCGGAGTATATTTTGGTTTTTTGGTGGTATTTGTAAAATCATAGAACAGCTCTTCACTTATAAAGTGCAGAGTAGACATTAAGGACTTATTCAGCCTTTTTCTGGAACTCCGTTCGGAACGAAAAATGTCCCGAAACCCCTGTATTTGTTGTTGTAAAGAGTCCAGAATTAGGCTGATTTTAAAGGTGACATTTCAGAAATTACATAAAAAATCACAGACCATCATATTAAGGAAGAAAGACTGCTGGGGCTCTTGTGGTGCCTCTCGGGACGGATGATGTTTGTGCAGGGGTGGGGGGGGGTGTCGTTCTGTGCCGGAACATGTTATTGGGTTCGCTGTGATTGCTGTCGTGGAGATTTTGTTGAGGGTGGCACAGCGGTGAAGAGTATTTTTTTGTTTCAAACCTTAACCCCTTTATATCGGCTGGCGAGGTTGTGAAACGCGTCCATACCAGCTGTAGAGCTATTTCTTCCACCCCAATTCAATGTGAACTTATCAACTCGAGTCGTTCTCACAAGTTGGTATCGTCCTTGAATTTGACAGTTGCTCCGGCTTTGTTTGACGTCATTTCTTCACTGAGTTTGTGGCCGGATGTCGTCGTTGCCCTCGAGTTCATCCCGCGTGGGAGACCACCACGGATGGATGGGCAAGGGGGAAGGCACAAAGGTACCGTTGTGTCAAATGCAAAAAACTGGTAATGCTTTCCCTTAACTATTAAAATGAAAGGGGAATAACAACTAAAACTCATGACGTTTTGCAGTCTTCGTGTCAGTGCTGTTTTGTGTTGCATTGACTGAGACCTGGTTACATCATGGATTCTATGATTCTGAGATTTCTAACCAGTTTTATCAACCAAGTTTTTCATAGAGACGGATATGCTGCCTCCGAGATGCGTGGAGGCGGCGTGTAGGGTTAATTTGAATTACACCGTGCGTCGTAACCCTCCCGACCACCTCCACTAAAGTCGTAGATGTTGTGACTCTTTGTTACTATATTCCACCTAATATGTTTAATGTATGGAATGATATGTTTAATGTATGGAAATATAATTCCTTATTATTTGAAATAAATAATTATGTGGCTCTATAGCGGACTCTATTATCTTGATATGGGTCAAGTTTGAAATATCCATTATTTACCGTTAAATTATACATTTTATAAAGGAATATTTCCAAAAAGTCTCTATTATCTTGATATAGATCAAACTTGAAATATGTATCATTTACCGTTATAAAAATATTTAAATTTAACAAAGAAATCACAAAATTATCCTTTTTAGCCCTATATGTAATATTATAAAGTATGTAATATTATAAAGTACCGTTATGTAAAGTCTCATGAGAATTGGGCGTGTCTCGTCATAAACGGAAGAACTTCCATTTTGCCGTTTTCTAAGTGTATTTCTTTATTTACTTTCACATATTTACGTAAATCAAAATTTCTACTTTCAGACAGCTTCCAGTAATATCCTGGAATAATTAATTGTTTAGAGTGAAAACAAAAACACTACTTTGAGCATTTCAATTATTATTGTAATATTTTATTTCTCTTTCACTCTTGCTGTGTCATGTTTGACACATGTTTGAAAGAAAATATTTCCAATTAATGTTTTTTGTCAGTTGCATAGGGAAATGTGTCAGCTAATTTCATGGCCAATGGGATATTTTTGAAGCTTTATTTGGAGTGAATTCTCATGTTATATCTGCTCGTTGCTTTGGCAGGGAGTGAAGTAGATTTCCTTTACAATAACAATAACGAATATTTCAGCATTTTCCAATTTAGTTTCCATAATGTCTAAAGTACATAATTATAAATTCTGTTAAAACAAATTCTCATCCAGGCACAACACATTGCTCTGTATTCTGCCTGTGGTCGCACAACAACGGCAACAAGTTATACTACTTCCTAGTTCTTGCCAGCAGGTGCAGGTATGCTGATGCTAGTACATATACATTCATAACTCTGTGCTACATTCCTTCATAATTCTGCAATTTGTAAATCAGGCAAAATTTTGAGGTACGTAAATTTGTCCGTTTAGAATGCAGCCGTTGAATGGCTCGGAATAATCCCCCTCTGCATGTAATCGTAAGCATGTTGACTGCTTCAGACTACATTTTGTATCTTGTAATCCAGAAACAAATAATAGGCGATAGAAGGCATTAATGGTGACTGAACGTAATTAAATTTCAACTGGAAACCTAATCCACTATTAGAAATTGGAATCCTTTATAGTCATTTCGTTGATACGATACCACTAAAGCAGTCTAAGAAGTAATTACTTTGCAATAGCATCACAAATACAGAGCTAGTTTGAGTCCCGTCCACCATGTACGAAGACCTTTTCGAGTTGGTATCCATTGTTTCTGATGAAATTGAAATTGAACTTGGTTCCAAATCCATCTATTAACAACAATGATAAAGCAAATGGGAGTGACTGGTAGCTTTGCTTCGAATTTCCCATCCGATTTCCGGATTTCTTTGGGGAAAAATCCTGACCTAAGAATTGAGATCTATAGTTCTTAAGAATGATGCAGCTCCTTTATCACTCAGGATTAAAGTACCCTACAATACTGAGCAACTCCTACTTTCGGATTGAGGTTGTGTGACCACAGCACATGTTCGAGGAGAAAATACTTGTCTCATATTCTGGTGAAATCCTTAGGATTAATACCTGCCTGCTGTATATAATTATTTAAAGTTGAATATCTAAAGTAAATACCTCACAAACTGTGAAGAAATTTTTTCTCTATTATTAATGCACTGCTTCCGGAATCCCTTTCCTGTACGCCCCCGCAAATATCTGAACGACTCCAAACTAAGCAAGGGAGTCAAGTGACTTAATTTATATATCCGGCAGATAGGATTTTTCCGAGCGTTCATTCGCTTTCATCTCGCATCCGTTTTTTTTTGGTGGTTGTTCGAGCCATTGTTGTAGGTCGTCCTTCTAAACTGCTTCGATCAAAAGTTTCCACCCTGCCATATCTTTGGGATGAGCAAAGTAATCAAATTGATTTATTATTGTTTACGTGGATGGCAAAAGTTAGAGAACAGCTCGATGTGAATAAATTACAAAGGCCACGGAGGCACCCCCGAAAGCAAAGGTTTGTCTGACGGGAGACGGGTCTTGATTTGAGTTGCCTTCCATTCTAATCATAAATTATCCTCGAGTAAAAGTAAACTTGAAGAGAGAAATTTAAATGGCAATTTGCTAACCACAGAAATGTCTTTTTCAGCACGTAGGCCACGGAACCCAGTTTCTTAAGACGATGTTATCATTAGACGACCTTACGCATTTTCCGTACGGATGAGCGCGTCGCCCCCGGATATTTGTACTGACTTCCCGAGGATTGCAGGAGGAACTCACTGTGACTTTCCAAAATTTGATAAATTACGTTCTATACCCGCTCTCCTCCGGTGCGGTTGTTTCAATCATTTTTATTTTTTGGCCTTGTGATGGGACTTAATTAGAATTAGGTAGGAAAATAAAAGAGCTTTTATATATGTATATATATATAAGTCATATATTCTTCTTACGCTTTTTGCACCTAAACAACGTCAATATGTAGTGGTGCTAAAGAAATTTAGTGCCTTTTCTTTGCCAAAATTGGGTAAAACCTTCTTACCATCTTTTCCTAGAATTACCACTTTCTCATTCTAATTTAGAGTCATTACTTAATTACTTTTTTATAAATAAAATTCTGGTCTTATTTTCGTCTCCTTAAGTCTTGGAGTTTGGTCCCATTTCTCAAGGTTTTACTTTGTGGCCTAGATATTTGTCTGTGGGAATACGAAATATTTATGCTGGGATATTTCAGAAGGTTATTTATTTGTTTGCCAGTCTAAGGAAAAATTAATTTATCCATTTCAAGATCTCTCACTTTGAGTTAAATAGCTTTGAGACTTTTGATTTCCTTAAATAAAAGTTCTCCTGAGTTGAATTAATTTAAAGACAACAGAAAAAGAAAATATTGTAGGCAAAGAATTGAAAAGCACTATCTTACTCATAATTTATTACAGATATTAAAAGGGTTATTAAAATTAAGACTAATTAGTATAAAAAACCAGAAGTTGGAAAAATAATTGCTTTGCGGATTTTGGGTGAATACAGTAGACAGGACCTGGCAGAAATCCATCTGTTATCCTATGCACTTTCTTATATCAATTTTAAACAAAATTTTCGTGGGGACGAAGAAAACAAAATATATACTTTGGACTAAAGCTTCAAATCTCATCTCAATAATTTAGTCTGGTATTGCAACGGCTTCCGGCTCCTTAATAAAATAGTTCGTGAGCACCAGGACATAGTGTTTACTGTGAGTCGATCCAGAATATCAACTATCATAATTTGAAATTAGAATTCGATAGTGCATTTGAAATGAGATCCTTTTACGAAGAATAGGACTTTTCTCATTCTGGCATACCGTTCGCACCATTGCATGGTGGGTAATCTATCCATAGCAGAATTCTCTTACAGATTCTTCGATGATCTTCGACAATACTATCTTTTCGTTCTCTCAAGATTTTCTATTTTCTATTATATGATTTTTTATGGAAAATTTTTTCCTTTCATTTATTTTTTTCATCCTTTTGCCAGTTTAAAATGTTATAAATGGTCGGTGATAACTAAAATATCATACAAATATTCTTATATTAACTGCATAGTAGATTGAGATCGTTCGAAATTATTAAAACAAATTTTTTTTTGAAAATCAATCAGACAGCATTGAAGTTTCGGTAGTTTTTCAAAATTCACATTTAGAATTGCCGCAATTTTCGAACCGTATCCTTAATATATTTGTTTGGTGATATGCGAATGGCGGCTGATACAATTTTTTATCCATTTTCCGTAGTACATTTAGATACACAAATTTCTATTATTGAAGTTATTTGGAACTCTGACTGATCGTGTACGCTGCAGTTCATTCTTCATAGATGGCGTTAATACACCAGATTTTATATATATTTTGGTATATGGAGAAATGCGTAGATAGTAAACTAAATTAGAAGAAGTAGGGTGGTGCGCCATTCGTCAACGTCGCCAACGTCTTTTCCTCAATTTCACGTCTCCTACTCGACGTGTGAGAACGCCACACATCAAAGTTTGTGACACATTACTCCCCTGCAAACATTTTAGCGAACTTTCGCTTTAGTGAAGAATTCTCGAAGTGACGAATTCCGAGATTTCTTCGAAAATCCTTCGAGTTGGCGAAATTAACCAACACACGCATTCCACATACAATGAAAAAATTTTTTCGTATTCGTAGGTGCATTTTTCTTAATACTGATTCTTCTCTCGTGCGAAACGGCCACGCAGATTGTTGTGCAGATTCATAGTGTACAATTGCAGATAATAAGTACGTAAATTTGTCACAAGATTTTTATCAACTTCTCCGCATGGAAATTTATTTTCTAAAAATTAAAAATTTTCCAAGAGTGGATGAAAGATTCTGGATGCAATTCAGCCGAGTACTTATCTCACTTTGAGAACTCTTCGTTGTCGCGAAATTAAGGCGAATATATAGATTTGTATATAAGCACAGCAATACAAGCAAACTCTTCGAGAATACTAAGAGAAAATGAAACGAATTTGTTTCGCTTTAGCTAAGCGAGAACGAATGACAGATTTCTTCATTCTCCAACCGAAAAGATATCGAAATCGAGTTCGAAATCGAAGTTTGCCTTCACTTTTCTCGAGTTTTAGGATTCGATTTCATTTCGGTCTCGCTCTCGGTTCGTAATGTTTGCTGGGTCACTTTCCAGCTGAACGGGCAGCTAAGCGATTTTTGCGAAGTATTTGTGCAACGCTGACGTGCTCGTGCGTCGATGGCCATTCTCCGGCATCTGGGCCCCTTAATCTGACATCTGGGCACGTGCTCTAGTACCTGGGAACTTTCTCTGGCACCTGGAAACTTTTTTTCGCGTCAGTTAATGTATTTTGGCATCGGGGAACGTGTTTGAATATCGGAGAACGGGCCTCCCTAAAGCCTTAAAACAACCGGTGCATATGAATTGGTTTCACACTAGAAGTACCAGAAGAATAAGTTCTCTTAATACGACTTGCTCTATTAAATTATATTTAAACTCCTGAAGCTTGTAATACGCAATATTAAAATCCAGGATTTTGTAATCTAAGGTTCTGAAATCCAGATAGGAACTTTTTTGCTTTACTCTGTCCACATCAGAATGCTTCCTATTAAGCTGGATCCAGGCGCATATACGTCTACAGTTTTTATTAGACGCATCGTCCATCTAGACGATTTTATAATGTGATAATACGTGCACCCTGGCAAAGTTTATTCAAATTGAGATGATGCATTTGCCACATTATACAGGCGATCTGTTTACAGGTGAAATGTGTCATGCGAGAATGTTTGTGTCACCTCATTTTCTGAGGCACACCCATTGAGCTTTTGTACACATTCTATCGCCTCGGATGAATTCACGTCCGCCCGATCCGTGCATCTGACCACCACTTGACCGTCCAGTGCAATACAGATTTTACCTCCTCGCGTCCGGCCCTCCTTTAAGTAGTCCAGTGCACGAACAATAGCTAGAATATCTGCCTGGTAACCGGAGATGTATCTCTCCAGGCTAACATAGCAGGACAAATTTAAGTCCTCCGAGAAGATCCCTGTATGCAAAAGATAGATGTATAAAAAAAATGTATCTATCTATTTTTTGCCTTATGTTTAAATGAACAAATTTCATATTTTGAGTTGAGCGGGAGAGTTATATTTTGATACATTTTTGGTATCAATATCTGATATGCGTTTATTCTGAAATCTTTCGTCTCTTTATATTAAGACGTCCATGAAGACGTCTCTTCAATGAGCAATATATTTGCATTTTGACCGAACATATTCCTATCGGTGTACATGAGTTTGTATACCTATCCAGACGATTTAGTACATGCGGTGATGTCGTCTGTATTATTTATCCAGACGAAGCCATATGCTTGATACATATACGCCATGTGGATAGTATTCTCAGGTATTCTGTTGGATATGTGAGCTACTATTCAGACAATGTTATAGTTGACTAGAATTACAAATGTGTGGCAATATCGCATTAACTGGAGCCGACTTTAACACGTTCACGCCGGCATTTTATTAGTAAGAGAGCTTTCTCATGTTGTATTTAGTTTATCATGTAATTTTCTCTTAAAGTTCTCGCGTGTACCACCGGTAGTACACGCCGGCGTGAACGTGTTAATGTGGTCAAACTTTGGTTCGATTAGGCAATGTTTCCGATCCCCTGAACGGCCACTCATCCTTTCCCATATCAGTGTCTCAGAATTTGAGGACCGCTTAATGGTACTCCACAATCGTGTACGCTGTCCCAAGTCCAGAATTGTTTTTGCATATAAAATCAAATCGAAGGATGCAGTTATTGATAATACCAGAAAACTGAAGTCCTTTTAAATAAATATGAGCTCCTCTGCAGCTGTTTTTAATGTATAACTAGTTGAACTTCGAAAAAATAATTTTTAGCAATGTCGTCCTTTACATTGACTTAGTGGACCAATTGTTGATTCTTACAATGCAGTTTATCTTGTCGGCCGTCGTTTTAGTCGTTAAAGCAAGAAGATCTATTTCTGAAGTGAATTTGATCTCACGGAAAGTGAAGATTTTCCGGGAGAAGGTCCTTTTTCTTATTCACACCAAATTCAAACAAAGACGACATTTGATCTCATTAGATAGGCCCATTTTAAATAGATCCGCTTTGCATAAGGCGGTGGTTTTATAGCCCACTAGCCCATTTTGCTATTACAGCTTTAGTGGTAGACCAACCAATGCTGCAGTACCGTGGACTCGAGAAGATGAGCCTTTTTTGTCCAGCTTTATTCTCCTCTACGCCAGGATGACCAGCTACCCAACAGAGTGTAACTCGGTTGTTCCCGGCCAGAAGTTTTAGGGGTTCAAAACATTCCCCGAATCACCAGCAAGAGAGTGCCCTCAGCGTTGTCAGATAAAATAATAATGTTGGCAGCTTTCAGACATTTTTTGAACTTTAAAAGGGCACGGGTCTCAATGACATGGAAGACACGGGGCCATTTGTCCAACCAGTTCCATGAACTATTTTCGACCTTTGGATCAAAAGAGGTTCCTTGCCTTCCCGTTCGAGGTTCTGAAATTTCTACCAAAGTATATCACTTTGACCATGTAGCCCGTTATATGACAGATTTCAAAACCAGGAATGTGCTTTAGAATGTTCATGTGACTCTCAGAGGTGACAGGCAATTTCGACATAAGTTGCACCCTAAATTCGTATGGTTCCTGTGATGGAGAGGTAGTCATTGTAGTTTATTGCACTTTGCGAATGCAGGGTGCACCTTAAGCCACCACACTAGGGCGGCATACGTAACAATTGGTTTGACAATTGTATTATACATCCAGGAGAAAGAATCTATGTTCTTTCAAAGAGTTTCTTACAGATCCACATGGCCCGCGCTGTGGGGAGAGCAACAAAATCTCGAGATATAGAATCTAGAACTCACAAAATCCTGAAAAATTCATTAATCTCGAATTTCAAAGAGGAACAAAAATTTTGGAAATATTATAATAAAATTCTCAAGGATCAAAATTCTTCCTTTTACAAAAAGTAACGAAAAAATATCGATGGTGAAGAACACTTTAATATTCTTCTTTTCACAAAAAAGGTTAACAAATTCGGGATTTCAAAGTTTGGGGTTTCAATAAGTCGGGAGAGATTTCGTATCCAACCCCATGCTGCCTTACCTAAGACGTATTCCAATTTAGCATTCCAGTGCAGCCTTTTATCTAGCCAGATGCCTAAAAAAGCAGTTAACTGTTGCCCAACAATTATTAATTATGGATATATTTGGGTGATGTAAACTTTGTAATAATAATTCTGAAATAGAAGGTGTTTTCTCTACGTTTTGACTACGTTTAACTTGAAATAGAATCAACACATAATTATTATCAATTCTAGTTAAATAATAAAACAGATAAGGGGTTGGTAATATTGACTTCATGAAACAGTATATATAAAATTAAATTATTTATTTCGCTTATATATTCTGTACAATTACACCTGTATCTTATACAATTAAACCTTTTCTTTAATATATCAATAAAGAAACTCTCATCTTCTTCTTTTTTATCTACTAAATTCTCATAGGTACGTGCTTTACATTATTCAAAACTATGTACAGTACAGTAAAAAGTGCGCCCATGAAGTTTTTAGCGAAATACAAAATTACATAATTTGACAAAATAATTTCTTAACATTTTTCACAATTTAAAATACATTGCTAGATTTAAAAATGGATACCTTTCCAAACTAAAATTTACTAAGACTTTTATTAAAATTGCAATTATATATTACTAAATTTCCCATTTTAAAATTGCTGTAATAAATTTATTTATGAACCTACCTACAAAATTAATCTATCACTAAAAATTACCATACAAACTTTATACAAATATTTACTTCCATGTTAATTTATTCAAATATTCCTTTTTTAGTATCTTACAAGTGCATTCGTGTTTTTACATGTGTGAATTTTAGCCTATATTTAATATTTTGGTAAAATAACAGTAAAAATCACTCATACAATCCATTTAGAAATTAAAAAATTATATACAAAGTTTTATTTAACTGCAACACAGGGTGTTCTTCTTGCATTTACATAAGACATTTCATGTTTTCTTAAATTATTTCAGGCATAAATTCATATAAAAAATAGTAAAGCTTGGCTTTATATAAAATATTAAAATTCATTATAGCATGAATTTAAATTCCTTTGAAATTCTAAATCAAGAATGCCGCATTTCCTCACTTACATTGTTTAGTTTTTGATATGAAAATTTTTAGCAGTAATTCCCTCAAATACAACTTTTTTTTACAATTATTTTATTTCAGTTTTTACAATGGGCAGTTTTGGATATTTTTATTCTACATTTTTTGAATTTTTCGATCCACGTGGCTTTCTCTACCTTCTTAATCACAAAAATATAAAATGAAAGTAAGGAATACGAAAGATTATAAATTAAAAAAACAAAGTGGGAAAGTGATAGCATTAACGTTGCATTAAGATTTCAAAATTGCACTGGACTGAATGATGAACTTGGTCTTATAATATTTAAACATAATATTATGCTTATGGTAATAAAATTGAACTGCCCAGGTTTTATGTAGGCTTCGAATACAGCTAAAAACTAAACTAGGTTCAAAACTAAATATTAAATAGCAATAATTCTGCAACACTTCGAAACAGTTCAGTAAATAAACAAAGAATATAACTGTGATGAATTCGATGTAAAAAAATTAAAAATGAAATTATTTAAAACAATAAAAAAAGTGTTCTTACACACAACGTGAAAAATGGAATGAATGCAGAATTGTGAAACATAATTAAAGTTCACATCAATCCGTATGTTCAGTTCAATTTTGGTTTTGAGATATAGCAGGATTTGTTTTTTAAAAACCTTGATTAGTCTTCATACTTCCATAAGATGGGCTTAAAGTAAACACTTAATAATTCATTACGCTGTGTGGAATAGAACAAAATTCACTATGACAGAACAAAGTTTCAATCAGGCATAAGTTAGTAAGAGGTTCTTCACTATTCCTTTGTATTGAATACATTCCCTACATACCATATTTTCAACATATTATTAACCCTCAAACGGTACACTGGTGCGAATTCGCACTAATAAAATTTCCAAAGCGCTGGTATTTCCTCAAGTGTAGTTGCCGTGGTCCATCTCCATTACGTGAAATATGTACTCGACTATTACGAGTAAAGGGATACTAGGTCTGTTCGTCTGTTCAAAATTTTATAAAACTTTGTAAAACTTCATGACAAACCCCATTTTCTTATTCTTTGGACAAACCCCATTTTCTTACTTTTTGGGCTGGGGAAATTTTACTACGTCATCCATAAAGTTTTATAACGGAAAATTTTCTGAGTTTAGATTCTTGCTGTCAAATGCAATTGCCTGTCAATATAATTGTCTGCTTGTCGACGGTAAAAAATTAATAGGAGAAACGTTCTGGTCGTATACTTTGGGCTAAAATAGGGAAAAGAAATTACTCACTTCAGACACATTATGCCCCCACCTTCATATAAAGTTTTCGCCAAATAATTTTTTACCCCAAAGTAGAAGCACAAACCTCCAAGGTCACCTTAAATTGTGGATAAAATTTCTTTCGGCATTTCGTCAGTGAGGTGGCCGCAAGGACTTCCTAAAATTCATCAGTAGTAGATTCAGTGTTAGAAACCTCTGTCCACTGAGCACTGTCTCCGTTTTTACATTTAAATAGTCGAATGAGTTGTTTTTGTAAAATTGAAAATTTTTCTTTTTAAGAGTATACCCTAGGAGGAAGACTCTCAGCTGCCCATCGCTTAGGATATGACTCATCATATCGCCCAATTAGCCTGACTTACCTCGTGCTTAAAAGCATGGAAAAGGTCATAGATCTCCACATAAGAAGTTGTATACTCAAGAAATAACTGCTGCATCCATACCAGTATACCTATTAGGTAGGCAAATCCATAGTAACCTCCTTAGAAGACCTAGTCTCTAGGCTGGAAAAGGCGATAGAGAACAGAGAGATCGCTCTAAGAACCTTTTTAGAAATCGAAGGAGCTTTAGATAATATCTCTTTTGAGGTCATAGGGTTAGTAAAGATTTAGAATCCATAGCGATCCTGTGGATCAGAGCCATGCTCCCAAGCTGAATAATCATTGTCTAGGGATTACGAGTGTAATGAGAGCCTACCCCACTACAGCCTTGGAAGCTCTGCTCACCAATTTTTCTTACGTCTTCATGTAAAGCGGAAGCTGTGCTCAGTGCGCAGATGCTTCTAACACATAATCTACTACAACCTGGCTACAGATGTGGCCTATCTGGTCACTGCCCTCTAAAATATCATCTGAAAAAGATGGGAATAGTTGAGGATGACACGTGCATACTCTATCTAGAAGAGGAGGACACAGAATGTGTTCCTGTGTCACAGCGAACCGCTATTTTACCAACGCATAAAGCATCTTGGTATCGTGTTCATTTCGCCTAACAATGTTTCGAAACATTGTTTAACGCCCAAAAGAATCATACTCTGTTTTAAGAGCCTCAATCTTTAATGAGCCTCTAAACGGGACTCAAAAACGCAAAATATCATAATTGGACGAGGTGACAAGAGGTTCTCGCAGCCACCCTATTAGAGCCGTTAAGGGAAAAAACTGCCATAGAATTCTGGTTTTTTGTCACATAACCTTATAGTTGGCCTCTCGTGTGTAATCACTGATACCTGTTTTGAATATTCTTTGTACGTGAACAAAAAATAGTTATTTAGTGCGGTTACGTAATATTCGTGACCTCGAAGCGTTCTGATTAAAATTTCATGGAATCCTTTTCCTACCTGATACCCTCAATTTTTTTGAGGTTATAAAAGCCCCTGTCGGGGCAATATTCTCAGTTTGAAATAGTCATTCGAAAAGTGAAGTGATCTTGCCTAGAGAAGTGAAAATGTCAAAAATTTCATACCGTGCTGTAATAAAATTTTTAACAAAAGATGGATTAACGCCGACGGAGATCAAACGGTGGACGGATCTTTTATATGGAGAGACTTCACCATCATTTTCGATGGTTAACCATTGGTCAAAGCTGTGGAGGGTCAGCAACGGTAGTTATGCAAGATAACGTGCATTTGGTCGAGAAAGTTGTTCTGATGGACCGGTGGTCAGAGGTTAAGAAAGACGCAGAACAACCTCCTACCTAGATGCCAGATATCTAAAAAGCTATTTTAAAGGCCTATATCCGCAAAGTTGTCGAATGAGTGTTTGAACATACAATTAAAAATGTTTTGTGTGAATGGGGTCATCAATATGCTTGATCTTAAATGACCGAGAAGAATGTTGCCCACAATTTTCAAAATATCTATTCTGAAATTCAATGAAATCAGGTTAAGAATCAAGAAAATATAATCGTAGAGAGTATGGGCAAATTCGAATTCAGCGGTGTCAAATGAGATTCAAAATTGAGCGGAATTTTGTTCGTACTCAATTTTGATTGAACTCAAACCTTGATGAAACTCATATTGTTAAAGGGGGCAAATCTTAAGTAGACTTATATATTTCTGAATGGACTCATTTCTGAGCGGGCTGATTTCAAGTAGTGGCAGTAATCACAGTTCGAGTCGATCAAAAACAGCGTCATGTGGTGAGTAAATTTTTACCTAGGAGCCCGATCATCCTTTCTCGGCTTTAATTCTAGACTTTTTTTCGGTACACGTTTCTCTTACATGAGAATATTAACAATTCAAATTGCTTGGAAAGCTTATGGGGAATCTGTTCTTAGTATAATTAAAGGCAAATTGCCTGAATAAATCAACAATAAAAATAAGTTATAATATTGTTTTTGGGAAATTTTAGAATGCATTCAAAAAATTTGCTTTTCTAGCCCTTTAGCGACTTATTTACTGAAAAAGAACCTTCGGCACAAAGCCTGCCCATGAGAAAATTTCAGTCATAAAATGTGAAGGGATCATTAAAAAATCGGATCCAAAAAGTGGTCTCAGAAGTTTGAAAAGGGGGAGTCTAGCCTAGAAGATATCCTCCAGTGGAAGACCATCAATAGTGGATTCAAAAACTGTCTGTTAAGTAGTTGAAGAAAATACAGCCGGATAGACAATTGAGCTTCAAACATCAGAAAGTGGAGTCATTCGTAAACTTATTGGGAAATTCGTTTCAATAAATCTTTGAAATGTTCAAAAGGAGATATCGCTCTCCCTAATGTAACCAGTGCTGCTCCTGATAAATACGTGTACATCCAATGTATTTCCCTCGGAGTCCTTCCCTTAGACCAGTCTACTCCATTATAGCCTTAGTAAACTTGCCACAACCACTTATTCGATTGCAGGATCTAGCAGTGAGCAAGATAGGAAAATCTGCAAAGGTTATGTACATTATCCCTTTCATATTTAACCCTTGTAATTCAGTTGTTTTTCCTTGACTTTCGTGTTCATAAATCCTTTACTATATTTGTGCCTTTTTTGGTTTGTTGTCTGCTGCTGCTGCTGCTGTTGTTATCTCTAATTTTGGAGCGTAATACACAGTTATGCTATTTCAATATTTTAACATACTACAACTAGGAAAAAGATTTTTCTTCCACTAAATCGAAGCCTTAAGGAGTTCAATTTATTTCCGAATACAAAATTTTAAAAGTCCGAATGAAAATTGATATTTCAATAATTTTAACATCATGCTAATAGTGATTGGACCTAAAGGTTTATATCTATGTGTTACATTATCTCATCCAACAATATTACTTTTTATGGTTGCTGGGCGTCTGTGCCCCAAAAGACACAAAAAGATGCATAATAGATTGCAAGTTGCATCTGCACCGGACGTGAGCCATTTACAAAACAAGTATCTTCTCGAAGGAACGTGGCATATACACAGCCATTGAAGTTGTCCATGTCCAAGAAACACTTGAAAGTTCATTTGGAGTATGTTTTCAGTGCTTCGGAAAGTGTCACGTGATTCATTTTTAACATTCATTCTCACATTTTGGTGTAGGTCACGCGCCAAGTGCCTTTAAGATTTCCTGAATCACGTCCACTTTACGATAAATCTCAGACGGTTCAATTTCCTTACCGGGAATTGTATATTCCTTCTTATATGAATTGCATTTCTATTTCGACTGAGAAAAATATAAGCAACAATAGTCAAAAGGAACGGTCTTTCTTGTTTACTAACCGTAGAAAGGTAAATTTTAAATTCTTGAGAGTTTAAGATAGGACTGGTACGGATAGTCAAAATACACACGTGGTGTAGTGGATCTTTTATTACGTGGCGGGTGAGTACGGCATAAAAAGCCGCGTGAAAGTAAAAAACCGCGTAAAAGAAAGAAAAAATTGCCTTTTAGTTTTTCCCTTAAGAATTCTTGGTAACGAGCATGGTACTTGTACATACATAAATTGGTAACTGTGCTAAGCAAACCGTGTTGAAAAACTACGTAATAGTGAGTAAATTTCGTTAAGCAAAGGAATCGCGTAAAAAGTCGCATAAAAGCAAGTAAATCGTGTAAAAAAGACCGCGTAAAAAGAGCTCCAGACGTGCTAATAACAAAAAGGCGAAATTCTCACTTCGAGCATAAACCATTCATTTTGCAACACTGAATTAAGGAACCTCTGCTCGCGTTCCCATGATATGTATTAGAAGTAAAATTTGTATCTATAATCACAGTGTGTTTGCTAAGTACATCCTTTATTAATTAAAGAGATTCATACATAAGTTAGGTGAATATAATGTTTGGGAAAAAAACAAAATACTTTCAGTGGCCCGATGGATTCTGGCCTGCAAAGAACACAAATAGACCAAAAACAACAATATTTTTGGATAGGTGATGATGTCTTCTTAATTTCATATTTGTGTAGATGTAAGACATTTGTAAGGCATATTGTATTGTTTCGTTTTCATGTGTGTAAAATTTTGTATAGCAATGTACAATGTACGATTGTAACCTAAGTTTGGTTTTCCCTGAGTACCGTGGGGTTGACGTCCATCAGGTGTGGCTTACAATGTATAAACTTATAATTCAATAAAAGTGCAACCATTCTGAATAGTTCAATATAAAGCGTTAAATAGTGTCATTGTTTTATTACAGAACAACCGGACGGGTCTTACAACTATCAGAAGTGGAATAGTAAGCCCGCAACCTCAATCAGCAAAAAAAAAAAGGATTTGGTGAAACAACTAAAATAGTTGGGCCTAAAGACCAGTGGAGATAAAGCATCATTAGAAAAGCGGAACATGGGTGAGAGCAATGAGTATGACGTCAGAATTAGGAGGGAAACTCTTTATTTCAAAGCAGGAAGTGAAACGCGACAGGAAGATGAGAACAGATACTGTGCAACAGATGGCACCATTGTCGGCATTCGTAATATAGAGATGTCATAGATTCAGTTCAATGATGACAATGAAAGTGAAACTGATGGTGAAAATGGGGGCGATGGTGACAATCGTAGTTATGCCACTGCGTGGCAAAAGAGTGGAAATGATAAGAGTGATGATGACGAGGTTGGCGATGACAACTGTAGTCATGTAAGGGTCAGACGAAAAAGGGATATTGACACAATGTTAACTAAGAAATTGTTGGTACATGAGAAAAATTTTGCTGGATAAAGAAGTCCAGTGGTTGAGAAGGGAACGAAAGTTGTTCCTGAAACAAAGTAATATCGAGATGGAGAACAAAACAGTGTGTAAGGAAAAAGTCTTGCATCCGTCAGAAGTTGCGGGAATAGTCCCTCCAACTGATCCGAAGTCTGAGTCAAGCCTGTTATCTCTGTCGTTGATCAGGTGACACGCTCCTACATAATGCTTTCATGCCCTTAGAAGGTGTAGCAAGATTGTGGAAATTCGGTGCAGACAAAGAGATTACAACATGGCAAACTTTTGAAGGTGTATTTTTGAAGAAATCTCCGCCTTGGAATGATGGGGCCGACTTTCACAACCAGATAGTCAACAGAAAGCATAAGCCCGATGAGAGCTATGAGAACTACGTATTTGTAATGGTGAATATTGGCAAGCGTTGTTCACTATCGGAGAAGGCGATGGTGAAATATATAATCAGGGCTATACAAGATCCGGCTATACAGGAAATACTTATGGTCCAGAAATTCCAAGCGGTTGATCCTCTTTTACAACATTTGAGGAATTATAGTTCTTTTAACAAGGTCGCAGCTCCTTAAAAGCTCATAGGTAAACAAAAGCTACAGGTATACCCAAGTGTTTCGGGTTATTAAGTTTTAGAAAAGCGAAAAAATTCGTATAAGCAAATAATTTTTTTGAGTCATCATCTATTGATTATTTTGAAGAAAACTTATCTTATGATTTAAAAGAAGTACGCTAAAAAAATTTTTAACTTATTTGATTCATGCCCTTTTAGCACTCAGTGTTCTAGGTCAAATTAAAAAATGTATAACAGTAGCCCAAAATTATCACCAAAGAGCAAAAAATTCCCCAAAACTATTAGGAACATTTAATTTGTTCATAATTAATATTAAACATAATACAGACTAAAAACACATACATACTATATATAAGCTATGTGATTCCAATCCAAAGAACAAATTTACTTTTACTTTGATACATGCTAAATTTCTTCGACGCTTTAAAAATATTGTCGTTTTCATCATCAATATTTCCAACTTTTTACACTTCTTCTGAAATAAATTTTCGCAGCATATTGGGGTAGGTGCAAAATATAAGCATCGTCCACTCAAAGTTAACTGAACTCTTAAAATTGTATCAGTTGTGGTTGAATTACCAAATGCCCTCTTTACATTTCAATTATTATTGTTCCCCAGGATTTTTTTGCTATCTCCTTTTTCAGAAAATT
This sequence comes from Dasypogon diadema, assembly GCA_006980735.1. Lineage (NCBI taxonomy): Eukaryota > Metazoa > Arthropoda > Insecta > Diptera > Asilidae > Dasypogon > Dasypogon diadema. Next base: position 21,530 of record QYTT01083927.1, read on the forward strand.
CTCCCCGCGACAACGGTTTTCCCTTAATTTGGGAAAAATGCCGTTTCTGCACTCAGTTACAAATCCCCCACACTTATCTTCAATAGTAAAAACTTTCAATTCATGCAATTTTTCTACCTCAGCATGTGTTTATCTCTGTATAACACTTTTACGCCCTTATCTCAATTTTGGCAAAAGCTTGACTCACGCCCTTTCTGCAATCACCAATTCAATTGATTGTCGATGAGTTTGAATTCGTCCCATAGTATTCATCGTTACCTATTGGTAAGATTGGTAAGGTGATCGAAATGAGGATAGTAACTTTCCGGATGCTGTCTCCCTGGCAAAAACAAAAAATTCGTCGCACAATCTATTTCACATCACAGCACAAAGCATCTACTTCTAGCATCACATGAAAATATATCTTACTTCTTCGTTTGCGCTGGGATGTTGCACACTAGAAATTTTATCCCGAAAAATTGTGGGTCACTTGCAACATTTGTTAGGTTAAAATTTCCCATTCCCATTCCCATTAAAAGATAGACAGAATATTGAGTAAGTAAGGTACAATACCGAGCAATCCACTCCCCTAATGGCGGCCTACCTGGTTTCTCAGGTCGCATCTTCATTGATAGAACAGTTAAATGGACCATAAGCTAATCTAAAACATACAAATCACCAGGTGAGGATGACATTTCCCCTGGCCTTCTACAATAAGGGTCGGAGGAATTGACACCATTGCTTGTTAGGCCATTTGGGACCAGCCATGCTTCGGTATAACCTCGGGGCGCGGAGAGAGGCAAATATGGTTTTTATGCCTCAATAAGGAGGACGCTTACGTTTTTCTTATTTAAATTTGATACATCTCTCATTTTCATACCCTTAGATTGTAGCAAATTTAACTGGAGAGCCTTTCCTAACCAATGCCCAGAATTTAGAAATTATTGCTAGAAAAATTAAACATTAAAAAAAATGTCGTAAAACATTAAGGAGTGATGCTTAACGCGCCTCCCTTTCATATTAATTATTCAAAACAAGAAAGCCTAACAGAGTTCCTTTCGGGTGCCCATTTCAAATTAGTTACAAGGGTTAAAAAATTTCATTCTGTACATTCTTGTGAGTAATCAACTCTAGAAGGTCAACGTTAAGCTTTTTTATTGAGTTTACCGAAAAAGGGAATCGCCAACAGACGATGTTTTGTTTTGAGAGGACGTTAATGATGGTGCCTAAACTAAGATGGGGGAAGCTCGTGTTTAGAGAACCATTTACACAAAATAAATACGTTTTTTATCAAGGAAAAGTTGGTTTTTTTTCGTTTTTCTGGTAAATTTTCCGAAATGTTAATATCAACAGAAGGAAGGAGGCCCTTTAATAGGAATTTCGTTTCGTTAAAAAGTTCCTTTCCATTTACGTTTTCACCAAAGGTTTAGGAATTACAAATAGCTTTGCAGTGAACAGGAAGAACCTGTGTTAATTGATTCTGGCCGACTCTGCTTGGAAGGGAAATTTATTTTTGGAAGAAAATGGCAGTTTTTGATGTTTTCATGATAATGTTGACTTAAATAGATGTTCTGTCCACGAAACCCTTTAGAGGATTTGGGTCATAAATTTCGCAGAAGAATAACAGTAGAAGTATTAAAACATTTGAGGAAATATTTTAGTGAATAAAACTAATAATTTTGTTAAGTGGTAAAAATTAACCAGATGTAAATTCAAGCAAACTGACACGTGTTTTCAAAGATGAATCTACGAATATATTCAGTGATGAGAAACTAACTTTGGATTCCTGCTATGTCTGCTCGAAACATAAATATGTAACAAGGACTTTTAATAGGAAATTTACATATATTATTAAATATTAACGTAACAAATTTCAAGGAAGTCTTCACACCGAACGAATCCTTAAATGAATCCTCCAATTCTCTGCTGAAGCACGTCACGCTCATAAAATAAACACGAAATCCGTGCTGATTGCATTGACTTTTGTAGCAAAATGATAAGAATTTCAATTTCGCTTTTAGAATATCATTCCCTCATTATTCAAATATATCAACAACTGAACAGAACATTATTTCCTTACAATACCACTTGCAAGTGCACACAGCCACAGGTGATGCAAACTAACCAATAATTTTTCTTATGAAGTGCAACATACCGCAGTGCCTTGCAAGTGCAGTTCTTATCATCGGAATTGCCTCAAACACTTGATGAATTTGATCGCAGACAGATTGTATTCAGGAAATGATAGTGGACTTCCAAATTTAATAAAAATAAAAAACGTTTTAGAAAAATTTCGATTAAATTAAGAATTCTCGAGGCAACAAATTTTAATTTTTATATTTTTTATAATTTTTTGTAATTTCTTTTCCCAATTGATACATTTTATATAATAATTTTTCACTTGAAAAAATAACTAACTTAAACTAAATTAGTAACTGTTTTTAAAAAAGAGCTAGCCTCAAACTGATTTGTACCGCTTCTATTTACCAAAAATATAATTGCAGAAAGTTCCTGAAAACTGCGAAAAAACGATAAACGTAAGAAAATACGAACAGTGACATTGCCCACTGCATTACTAGGGAATGCCGCAAGCGATTACTGTTTTGAAGTAAAATCAGGCATGAAGCAATGAAATACCAAGTAATGGCTTCTAATATTTCCAGCTGGGACTTGTAATTTAAAAAAAAAAACTGGACTAACACGACACCTCTAGAACGTACAGTTGCATCGTGCGTGGTCTATCGGCCGTCTAATAGAATACTTTTATCTTCACATTCGTTGCCACCTACGAGTATATTTGTGAAGCTTTTAAGCTCTCTCTTACGAAATGTATTTTTACATATATTTTTCTCACGAACGCTTTTCTGCTAATTGTAGCAGTGAATCGCTTAAATTCCATTATGTGGCTTTAGAAAAATTGTCTGAACTTTACAAAATGCGTTCTCAACTAAATGAGATATGTAAAAGTAAATTTATTCAATTTATTTGGTTACCCACTTTATTTAGTCTTAAATGAAAGTCAATATTACCCACTAGTATGAAAAGACTAATTTGAAAATTTCATAATCATCCATATAATGCTTCAATTCAAATACCCATCATTATTATATTTAATTAAATTTGTAAGTAGGTATGTAAATAACCTTTTAGAGCGTTTTTATTTTTATTATCTCTTTTGTTCACAATGGTTTTATGTCATTGGATTATTTTAGATTAAAGTGCCGTAGCAGATTTAAATAGGTTATCGAAAACAAGACCCGACATTTCACTTTATGATACAAAGCACCAAGCCTGGGGCACTATTAAATTAATTACGCTTTTCTATTTAATGGAAATTTTAGATTGTATCGGTGGCAATTTGACACTAAAAAAATTGATAAAATTCATGAAGCAACTCGTGTAAAATTAAAACATATTAGAGTAACGCCGATTTAATAAAATACATAAAATTTACATTTCAGTTCAGAAATTCATATTCATGAACCACGAACAGGGTGCTGCGAACATTTTAAAATTGAGCAATAAATCGCGATTTACAATACGAAATGGTGTGAAACTTATTAAAAGCAATAAATGTCAGAATTGCAGGAGGTTAATTAAAATTGAGTAATAACAGTGAATAACTTATTTCTGCAACGATATCTTTTTTCTTTGTGGCACACACCCAACCCTCGCAATTGCGTAGCTACCATAGGCGCGCGGCAATTTAAAACCCGGAGAGCAATTGCTCCGTCCTTAAATGGCAATTTATTTTTTGACGTTTTATTTTAATATCTCCAGATTTTTTATTGCTGCGATAAAAGTTCTGAACGGCTGCACAATTTCACTTTAATTGAAGACATCATTTTGATTTTATTGGTCGTCATCATTTTTGATTTATGTTTATCACGGTAGGTTTTTTTTTGGCAATTTTGCAATTTTGGCTAACCCCTTAATGGATTTAAGTTAAATTTATGGATCTAGTTCTGAAATTCTAGTCGCTTTTTTTAAATTATAACTACTTTCTCCTTGACAACCATGTAAATTCACTTCAATGCTCAAAAGATCGTTCTTATCCCTAGGATTGTCTCTGAATCGTGCTGCGGAAAAGGTAGAATACAGCTTTAATGAAATTATGAACTATGTTTCAAGAAGTTTAAATTAAGCTAGATTTCCATAAAAAGTAATTGAAAATTTCGAATAATTTATCAAAAATTATTTTTGATTTAAAATTGCATACCTTGTTTTAAGTTTAACTTAATTTAAATGAATTTTGAAGTTCACCGTTGGATATTTCGACGACCTTTGACAGAGTCTGGCATTTTGCTCTTTTAGCCCAATTCACGGTATTTGGTCTTAACCCTTCTCTTTCTTTGGGATTGGCACTTCCCTTTTTTACAGTCCCATCCGTGTTACTCTGGACGGCGTAATCTCCAACGTTTACAACAACAGTACTGGTGTACCGCAGAGTTTTGTATTGTCTCCCGCTCTCTTTCTACTCTTTATTAACAACCTCATATTTCTTACCTCTAATCCAATTCATATTTTCATGGATGACTGTACAAAGTATCCTTGATTTTGCTTACTCATTTGAATCAGTTGCTGATAATGATAGGGCATGCATTGTGGGACTAAAAAACGATAACTCTTAGCTCAGATAGGGCGCGTCGAGTTCAATGCATCCAAAGCCCAAAGCTGATTTCTATCAGAAAAGCTCTAAGCCTAATGCTTGGACTTCCTGCATCCATGCAAGAAACACTTCACCCCATTTGACCTGAGGCTTATCTACAAAGCTCAGATTAGACCCGGGCTTGGATATACCTAATTCCCATATTTAGGCAGGGGTAGGACGTGATGCATTGTCCGCGTTGGATAAAGTTTAAATTTAAACAAAAAGTTCATTAGATACGAGGCGATTATCTCTAAAATCGACTCCCCGGATCACCGGCGCAATGTAACTTGACTATCGCTCTTTTATCGCTATTTTAATGAACATTGTCCCAACGAAATTTCTAATCTAATTCCTTGTAGACTAATTCCTACGCGTGATACCCACACATTGAACCGTCTTCAGTCTTTCGTCCTGGAGACCTGATCTAGCAGAACAGTGAAGTTTAGAGAATCCTTCTTAAGCAGAACTGTACGAAAATGGAATAGTCGACCATCCTTTGCTTTTTCTGTCGACTATATGTCGCAGTTGTTAAAACAGAATGTGCAAAGACTTCTTCATCGACATCCTAATCTCCTTCTCACCCATCGGCATTTTCCACTGTCTGTGGAGATGGTTCGAATTTTTGAGTGTGATCCCCTAGAACTGAAAAATATTCTAGAAAAAATGAGATTTTCAAAAGCTATTGAATTAACCCGTGTCACCGAGGAGTTAAATGTTAAATGACGTTAAACATCAATTTTAGGCATTTTTAGGAGAATTTCGGTACAATTTTGGCCATCTTTACATAAACCAACATCTTCATGCGATTAACATTAAAACCTCTTCCTCTTGTTAGTGCTGATAGATCACGAAATATACCAATGTTTCTTTACACCACGTTCTTCCACCAATAATAATATTAGCCATTTCATCTCCCGTGAACTTCGTTTCAATTTAGATATTCGCCTTTAAACTGGAAACCAAATCACAAAAAGAATGTAGTTAAAAATATAATTTAGAAAAAAATTAAAAAAGAGGAAGAAAAAACATATAGTTGATAAAAACAAGGGGATTAAAGTATATATATATTATAAAAAATATTTAATAAAAAAGAAAAACAAAGGTATAAATGGTAATTTTTTATCCATCTCGAACAAGACATATTATTTTATATATATATATATAGCTCCACTCTCACATATATCATTATCATTCCAAGGATTTCATTGTTGCTTTCAAGAAAGGCTCGGTACTTCAAGCAATCAATCGTACACATCCATACGAGAACTTTATCAGATCTTCACATATACAGTGTTCGTATTCCGATTGTTTGTCTTGTAGGAGTAGGTTTCTTTTTTTTTTTTTGACTGGCAATATTTTATTGTTTTCTATGTGCGCAACCTAACCGTCCTGGAAGAACAAAAACAGTTTTATATTTCAACACAATTATAGATGCTTTTGCTAAAAATAAAGCCCAAAAAAGGAACTTTTAATCGAGAAGTTCTGCAATATTTTTGTGTCAGTTTTAATTATCATTTTTATTAATGTGTATTGCATTACACTTATGTTTGCCTCTTACTTAATTTTTTATATCAAAAGCAAACCTTAATAAAGGCTTTTTCCCCTTTTTTGAGGGCAGAAATATTTAAGGGCAACAAATTATTGCTTACACACGGGCATCAACTAATCAATAAGGGTATTCATGCTCCGGTGTATTCGGCTATTTATTTATGTATCTAGTGTAAATTTTCCGTTTCTATGGAAACAACTAAGAAAAACTCTGAAATTTACAACCTTGTATATTTGCAACGCTAAATAAAATAAAGCGTGAATACCCTTTATGTATTCCACTGACCAAACCTGAATTGCTTGAGAATCAATTACACATGCAGTACGAGTTGCTGCATTTTCTGTAAGTTCAAGAAACCTAAAATTAAATAATAAATTTTTCACCTTTCCTGTGGAAAGAAAATTTGTTGTTCTTAATATCATCAATCATATTAAATCTCAACGTCATGCCTATAAATTTCAAATTCATTCTATCTTTGCTTCTTGGACCGCAAGCGTATCATATTATATTTATTTAATACACTGTGGCATTCCAGTTCTATGAAGACAAAATGCATTTCACGTTTGAAATAATAAATCTGGAAAGAAACATCTTCTATATCAACAAAATTGGGATGGATTTCACATCCTTAAAGGAGATGCAGTAATTAAGACTTTGGGACATAATATATTAGATACTACTCGGGTATACATCAATAAATTCTGTTGTAGATATCTATCGTTTGCCAATCTATCACCAAATGGACAGAAATTAATGGTACAGACGAAACGCTGTTAATCCATTAAGGGTTCAGTTAGAACAATTTATTTCAAGATAAGAACTTTTCAATAATAAATTTGCTCATGTGTGTCAAAGCAACAAATCGTTTAATTTATTTGGAAATTTTCCATAAATAAAATGTTAATCACTTTTCCCTTCGGGAAAGTTTCGCTCACACCAAAAGATTTATCACAAATGCAAAATAACGATAAATTTCCAAAGATTATTTGTAAAAAAAACTTTCATTGTTATTCATGAAAATTTTTTATTCATAGATTTTTTCCATATGAGCAAACATTTCTGATGATAATTCAAAATAATTTAATGAAAATGTGCATTCAAAAGCGAAGATTAACAGCTCTTCGTTTGTCGAAACCTCCAGTTAATATACATACACATGGTGTCCATTCATGGATCAGACAGAGTAGGATGTTAACAAGGGCCATTTATCGCAATAAAATAATCAGAATTCTCATCAGCACTTTTACTTGACTCCCTGATCCTTTCTCTTATACACTTTTTTCACGTTTCGACAACAAAGCCAACAACACACAGGGTTTAATCTCTGTCAAAATCAAAAGCCGTCAGTTGTAAAATTCCCTCCTTAGAATCACTTTCAATACTAAACAATATATTATTAAGTAGTTATTAGCTTCTATGAAGCTGTGTTAATCAGTCTTGCCATCTTCTATCCAAACCAAAATTTACGCTCACCTACAACGTACGTTCTGTACTTACTTTCTACCTTATGTGGGTGTTATCTATTAAACAGGTACCTAATTTCAAATAAACATACAAAAAATACAGATCTACCATCATCTCAAGTAGATTTACACAGTAACTTATTTGAGTCTCAAAAACTGGTACAAAAATTTTCTCCTCCTGAATTTGTTCTCAAAGAAAACATTTCCAGACATTCTGAACTATAAAAAAAATTTAAGAAAATTTTCAGATAGAAAGTGCAAGATCAAAATGGTTTTCATTCCTTCAATTTTACTTACCTTTGCATTTAGTTGAATTTTAATTCGAATTACTTTCCTAGGTTCCCAACTGGTTATTTTTCCTTTTCAAGGAGAATCAAGGAAAACTTACCTAAAATAACAGTCAGAGAAAACATTCGTCATCCGAGGATTATAAGCTTTTCATATCCTGATGGCTCCATCGGGTTTGGTACCTGGGCGCTGTCGGGTGTGATCTATTTGCATTTCAGCTACCATCCGCTTCCACGATAAGTGTGAAAATTTCTGTAATAACACTTTCCAGTCTCCTGAAGGACGTACAAAGAACTTTGAAAATAGGTTATATAAGGAGATAATGAAGCCATGCACCAGCATATAACTTTATTTCGTGAGGAATCAAGTGATTAAACAGTACCGGAAAAAGTTAGTATTATTAATTATGCAAATTTTACAATTTTATCAAGAAAGTCGCTGCTGGATGCTACAGAATTTTGGGAAAATCTTTGCATGCCTTAGATTTAGACTCAAGCAGGAAACTCCTCAGCTTATTATTTCAGAGATCTTAATTAGGTTTTCGTCACTGCAATTTGCATAATTTTTTTCAAACGTTATTACAATTTTCCACGTAAAAGCGGTTTCACTTTAAACTTGCCGAAAAAATCGCCAGGAGTCGATTAATCCTTGAACAATACGGTGAACACTCTGGTATCAGATTCCAACTTTTTCCCACTCTACTGTTTGTCCACAATTACATTTTCCGCAAAATGTTTCTGGAAAATTAATAAAAACCAAATCCGAGAAGTGACTGCATACAAGCACCTAATGGATAAGATGGTGTGGCAACGCTTTTACCCCGAGGGTCCTATAAAGGCGACATTGCACAGATTGCTTTGGGCGAAAAATTGAAAAAAGTACGGATGCCCTGTCCCCATCCAGCCACGTAATATCATCATTTCCAAGAGCTACTTCGTCCCGTTCGGCTCATAAATATGGAAAAACGTAAATGCATTTGCATCCTAAGTAAATAAACAAAAATATTCCCAATTCGTGTCGTTCGTCCGTCGTTGCATTCTGCTGGGATAAATACATCCATTGCGCTTCATTTTAAATTCACTCAGAATTTGTGAATGAAAGCTGGGGACAAATTGACTTATTTGGTGAAATCAATACATTCAGAAGCGTTTTTGGCGCACAAAAGTTTTCAACACTTTTCAGCACGAACGCAAAAAAGTTTATTTTGAGCGGTGCATTTCATATGGGTTCAATTATATTCAGGAATAATACATGCACCGAAGCCAATTTCCCTGGGGTTTAACTAAAATAACCCCCATACAGGGCCAGACCACGTTTGTGTGATTTATTGAATTTTTCTCAAAATTTGTAATTAAATATTGTTGTTCAGTATTGAATTATATCTATCAATAAATTTTGGAGATATGTTAATCCAATTTGAAGGTAGGGAAAATGCTTTGGAACGATATAAAACACAAATTAAATGAAAATACATATGTATCAGGCCTGCTAAATACTGAAATGAAAGTAGACTTTGTTATCAAATGAAAAAGTTTTTGTTATTTGTGGGCGTTTTTCTAGGAAGAACAGTCATTAGTAGTTCGTCTTTGTGACAAATCCACCGGACCCTACCTTTGTTCTGTTTTTTTAGAACACAAATCTCTTATTACGGCAAGCAAAATACATCTGCTGTAACTTTACTACTCTTACAACACCAATTGCTGTCGGGCCCCAAATTCTTTATAACTTAATCTTCGTAATGTTTCCGATAATTAAAAGAACTACCATAAGGGAATAAATCACTATAGATTCAGATTGCCGCAACAGGGACTGCATGGGCACTCTATGGGTCCATATTGGGCTAACAGTCTTTCTCAGTTAGGGTTATACCGATATATTCGAGAGAGAGTTCAGAGAGATTTCTATGATTGTCAAGCAATAGGATTGCTATTGAAAATGTCCCATAGCATCAGCAACTCCTCTTGAAGCACAAATTTTTTGAAGCCCTTTTAGATCCTTTTAAAATCATAATTCGCATAATAACAGATCATACAAGGAACTGGATAAATGCCACTCGAATGCTGGGACGTTGATGCACTTGCGACTGAGACAGAGATCCTCGTTCAGTATGTATCGTTAATAATTCTCCTGTTATTCATTTCATCTGCAAAGATCTAGAGAAAAATTAACTGAGGAGAAGCTGTCCGCTCAACATCATATCAATAAAATCTATATTCTGTTGAATATTGATGCGGTCCGGCTCGAAGAGATCTGTAGTGCAAGATACTGAGGCAAACAGTGAAAATGATCTAGGACTTAGCACCTAGGTCGACGAGAAATGTCGAGGTACAGTACACAATAGAAATGTGGCCAAATATAGATATCATAGCGAGATCCATTCTTAGTACCAAACTGGAATTCTAAAGAACGTGTAGTATAGATTTTCTTTCATAACAAAATAACTTCTAAATGGTACGAAGATTGCTTATTTATCTGTATAGAAATTATTTCACTTCTAATCCGTAGCCGAAATAATTCAGCGAAATCCTCTCCAGAAGCAGAAAATTATGGCTAGAGAAATGAAAATTCCGCCTAGGACCATAACACGCATCATCAAAGACGACCTGAGATTTGGAGCTTACAGAAGAGGCACAGAATAACGCCTCACAGCATCTCTCCGTCAAATCAGAGACACAAGACCGAAAGAGCTGTTAAGGCGGCATGCTAATGGTGGATACAAAAATATCCTCCTTTTGGATTAGAAAATTTTCACCTTAGAAGAAAATTTTAACCGCCAAAACGACAAAGTTTATGCTCATTGGTCTCCAGAAGCGGCTGAGAGGATCCCTAGGGTGGAAAGAGGTCATCATCCAGCTTCTGTAATGGTTTGGTGGGGGGTGTCCTACGAAGGCGTCACAGAACTGCACTACTGCGGACAAGGTGTAAAAACACGTGCAGCCAACTAATTATCAAAACGACATTTTGGATAAGATTGTGAAGTCTTTAACCGGAACTTTGGAAAAGCACTGGATATCTCAACAGGACACAGTGCCAGCACACAAGGCGCAATCGACGCAACGCTGGTTACAACGCAATTTCGCTTGATAAAACTGTGAGAATTTTCAGTCTTGTTCATGAAATTCCTTAAACTCCAATTCATATTTGCTTAGTAAATAAGAATTTTGTGTATATAAACTGTAATTTGTAAAGAATAAAATTCATTGGCCAAAGTCCAGTGAGTTTATATTCAAGCCTTAATTTACCCAACGTGAGGCTGCGTTGGGGTACCCTTGATAGCAAATCAAGGTTTCAAGCAGTGGTTTAGAAAAAGCCCTAAAGCCACATTAAACAAAAGAAATGAGTGAATTTAGCGAGAGTATTTCAAACTTTTGTTTTAACAGAAGAATAAACACTGACTTCGTCAATTATTACAATTCGAACGTAGCAAAACACTTTTCTGTTTACCATTAGTCACTCTTATTAGTTCCAAAAAACAATACAGGCGCGCCCATCGGCGAGGGAAGTTTTTTTATAGCTTCTGGAAATTTCCCTTTCGATTGGCACCAATTTCGCGCCAAAAAAATTTCCGTACAAATTTCGCAAAAAACATGGATTTTTTTTTACCAAATTTTAACGTTGCTCGGATTTGAGCGCGGGAGGGCTCAATCGAAAGGGAAGAGACTTTTGAGCGCGCCCACAAGATTTGGCCGGGAAATTCGGGAGTTTCGAGCAGTTTCGGCGATTTCCCCATGTGGATCCCACCGGATACGCAATAACGAATTGTGACTCTAACTAGGGAATACAAGCACGCCCATCGGCGTGGGAAGTTTTTTTATAGTTTCTGGAAATTTCCCTTTCGATTGGCATCAATTTCGCGCCAAAAAAATTTCCGTCCAAATTTAGCAAAAAACATGGACTATAGCCCATGGATTTTTTTGGATCAAATTTTAAAGTTGCTCGGATTTGAACGCCGGAGGGCTCAATCGAAAGGGAAGAGACTTTTGAGCGCGCCCACAAAATTTGGCCGGGAAATTCGGCAATTTCGAGCAGTTTCGGCGATTTCCCCATGTGGACCCCCACGGATATGCAATAAC
>QYTT01083928.1:0-18929 GCA_006980735.1 Dasypogon diadema
AGAGTGGATATTTGTAGTTCTACGGTAGCAATTACTACCTTTTTTGGAAAAATCTAGAATTTTTTTAGTAAGTAGTGGGTAAAAATATGCTGTCATGTTCCAGCGTAACAAATCCTCGTATATTATGATCAGTACTTTGTATGTGTGTCCATGTCATCAAAATGTAAGTGTCCATTGCATTTTTCATTACTTAACATTTTCCATATGCTCTATGGTTCCTTGAGAATATTTCACTTTATCCAGGGCCTTTAGTAAGGTTGTCTCAAAATTTCAAAAAGTGTTTATCGATATTTCGGAGTATCAAATAGTTGTGGACAAAATTACGTTACATACATAAAAATACATTTACATAAAAAATGTAAAATTTCTAACAGAGATAATTTTCGTAAGAATATCATTAATAGCAGATGCGAAGTTCCTATGAGAGCCCATACGCTGCACACGACTAGGAAGTGAATTCCACTTACGGATCGCCTGGACAAGATAAGAACGTTCACCAAAAATTTAGTGGCATCTGGGCACAAGAAGCTTAAGTTGTCTTGTAGAATTTAAAAAGTGCAATTTTTGATAAAGGTACTCCGGAACTTTATAATATATGCAGAAATATAAGTTCATGGCGACTACGAAACGATTCAAAGGACATACTCAGGAATTGAGTTCTGTATTCAGTCACATGAGAATTTCTAGGAATACCATAAACATACCTTATAACATCATTGAGAGCAACATGCAGTCTTCTATAGCATCGTGCGTCAAGTTTAGCATAGACAAGACTACCATACAAAAAGTGAGGAATAATTAACGCCTTGGTTAATTTAGACCTAATTTTCACAGCGTATAGATGAACAGCAGAGTGATTTATAACACTTGTCAGGTCATTAATATAAAGGATAAATAACAGAGGGCCATGGATCGATCCTTGAGGTACACCAGAGAGCAATAGTCTGGAACGCGAAAATGAGTCACCAACCTTAACCACTTTTTCACGGTCAGATAAAAAAGATTTAATCATCTTTATTGCAGGTGATGAGAAATGGAATTTATCCTTGAGTTTAAACAGAAGTAGTTTATGATCCACACAGACAAATGCCTTACTAAAATCCAGCAGTACGGGAGTTGTTATTTTGTCGTTGTCAAGGGCTTCACAGATATCAGATGTAACTTTAATCAGAACTGTCGGACAACCCCGTCCCGATTTAAATCCAGATTGCCAGGTAGATATTAGTTTCTCCTGCTCCAAGTATCTCATTGCCTGCTCGTACATCAGTTTCTCAAGTACTTCAGCAAGGAAATTAAGAATGCTGATTGGGCGATAATCACAAGGTTCAATTGGAAGGGCTTTTTTCGGAATGGGAATAATAAGTGCATGCTTCCACTGAGGAGAGCGGGAAGTTTTACTTTAAAAAAAAATCACTACAAAAACATATTCTTTGCTTTAGGAGCATTCGTCATCTAAAGCGCCACCTGCAAGGAATAATTTCGACGTTTTAGAAGCGGTGATTTTAATATGGAAGAATTATTGAATGAAGATCCACGCCAAACACAACAACAACTTGCAGAAGCATTAAACATTGATAGGACTACTATTAATTGCTAAACGCCTACATGTATTGCGAATGGTATGGAAGCAGAGAAATTGGGTACCATATCAATTGAAATACAGGTGAAAAACCATTTGGGAATTGTTGCTCGGATGGCAAAAAAAAAGAAAATGATTTTTGCATCGACGAAAAATGGATCTGTTATGATAATAGCCCAAAGCGTAAACCATCTTGTGCAAAGCGTGGTGGACCCGGCCCATCAAATTCCAAATGAAATATTCATGTCAACAAGGTAATGGTGGGATCAGAAAAGTGTGGTGTATCATGAACTGCTGAAACCACATGAAATTTTCACTGGTGATCTGTACGAACTGCAACTGATACGACTTTTGGAGGGAGCTCTTACCGAGAAATGGCTGCAATGGGAAAATAGATATGACAAAATTATCCTTCAACATGACAATGCAAGAGCACATATTGCTGTAGTGACCTGTTCGGAAGGACAAAACTAGGAAGTTCTACCACACCCACTGTATCCGGCAGACATTGCTCCATCAGATTAGCACTTCCGATCGATGAGCAATTCGCTAAACGAACAGCGGTTCAGCAATTTTAAAGAAGTCGAAAAATGGGTATTGGGTTGGATTGCTTTCAAAGATAAAGAATTCTGTTGTAGTCGCCTTTAGCCTAGGCCACTTTGACAGAACATTGATCCGAGAGGACTACAAAACATCGGAAAAGTCACAGAAATTTATTTGATTCCTCTCGCCATGGTCCCGGCTTATTTTCATTCATTTTAGCAACCAAATCGTACACCCCTTGCCATCCGATCCTCAAAACAAGAAACCAGGTCAGAATCCAAGAAGTTTTAGACTTTCCTATGAGGGGGTGTGAAATTGGGTTATAGCGTTTCTATAACTTAGCAACCTGTCTACCCCCAGGCACAATTGGCTACTTACACTTAATGCCGGGAAAACAACCTCAACAACCGACGTGACGTGATCCATATCGGCGCGGACAGCAGCAAATGTCCCCAAAGAGCGGAAATTCGCATAAATCCTGCAAATGTTGGTGGGAAACAGTCGTAAACAAATTGCCGATCACAATTTTCCTGTAAAATCCAATCACTGCAAATCACAACAGGGAGATAGCCGGTCGAGTTATTTACTTACCTGATCGTGGCAGAAGTATCCAAAAAGTTGAACCCAGCAATAACCAGAAATGGACAGACGATTCGAATTTTCGAGCAGGCCCCCATTGCCTCAATTTCGTAGGCACCGCTGGGCAAAAACAAAGCAAAATTTCCAGCTACTGGCACCGAGGTGCTTTCATTCATGTCAACTGTATTTGTTGTGATCACCTGTAGCCCATGTCACTTTTAACAGGGCATGCTATCGAGCAAGGAGCATCAAGAGAACGGGCCGAGCCGAGGGTACTGCCACGTGAATCGGTTAAGACGGATGATTTTCCAAAATGTGCTTTGCTCGTCTGGCCAATTTTGGCAAGTTAATCGGACGCCACCCTCTTAGTAGGGTTTTCTTAATCTCGAAAATGCATGGATTTGCACTTCCCTAGGCAACTCGCTAGTTCGAGTCCAATTTCGGCCGCTACTTTTTTTGGTCTCTCTGTCCTTTTTTTCTTTTATGGTTATTTTCTTCCTTCTTTCTTTGCCCTCCTTTTCTTCCTCCTCCTACACCCTTCGGCACGATTGCTCTTTTGTTAATGGGCACTCGGAGAGTCGGCGGTTTTGTCGTGAATCCATCCCACATCCCCGCAAGCTAGCCAACCAGCGCGCCGGTCGCCATTAGCCTCTCCGCGGCATCTGGGCCGGGGCATCCAGGAGCGACTGGGTCAGGCCTGGAGACTCCATGAGGGAGCCCACGGATACTCGTCTCTCATTAGGACGAGGTCCGTGGTGAGGATTCCTGAGGATGAGAGCTCCTCACTACTTGGGTGTGAAAAGTCATTAGGTACTATCGAAAGGTTGGGCGATGATTCACATCAAACGGAGGAGTCATTGATAATATACATATTTGGTTTGAAATTGTAGACAAGTTCACCAGCATTGCTGTTACCTTTTATGCACAATCTGCACACAGGAAGTGTAAGTTGGATTTATTGGATAGCTCAGCGGTCAGAGCATCCGACCGGAAATTGGGAGGTCGCTGTTTCGACTCCAGCGTGTCAATAATTTAGGATCATTAAAATAAATGTTTCAAAAATTTACCATCATTTAAATTTATTGAAAGACATTTTTATTATCAATATTGCTGCAAACTTTTATCTCCACCAATATCAATGGCTCCCACCTCCTTTTCTTTGCATCCCTTCCTAAAGGAACAGTCCTAAAGTCACAGTAGTACGTGTGAAATCTTTAAAATTTTTGTGAAATTCATCGTTACCAAGACGGCCAAATGTAATTGTTTTTAATCTCTGAAATATATTTTCTTTCCTTGCTTCCATAATTGTAGTGAGTGCAACATCTTGTCACAAATAGTTCTTTTTAAGATATTTGAAAGAGTCTGGCAAGTCTGTATTCATTCAGTTCTAATGCAATTTAACATGTCCTTAGCTTTGCGTATTAATTTGAATCTGTGATGGATTTATGGAGTGAATGCGTCATCTTCAATGCAGCTGAACTCAATATTATCTGATTTTCTTCAAATATATCCTATGCTCCATTTAACCCATTTCTGTTATTGGTATATATATACATACACATATTGATGATAATTCAAATATGGAATAAAGTCCTTTGGCTCACCTATAAAATTCAGGGTAAACTAAACTAAATTATTCAAACTAGAATTTAATTCACATATCTCTGCAAGGAGATATCAAGTATCGCTACTATGGAGCACCAAAGTAATGCTCGTTGTCTTTTGTTCTTTTATTATTAAATTTCAAAAGGTAAAAATAGGAGAACTTTAAAGCTCTGTGAAGTTAGCACCCCCAAATTAGAATTTCACAAAAAAATATTTAGGATTTTTTTGCTTAAGTTTTGCCCAGTTTTGCCCACCCATGTATGACGAGCTATGGGGTTATCAAGGAATTTCTACAACACCGCTAACTTTCAAATTTTGTTCAGTCTTACGCAACACTTAAGAATTATCGCTCACCTAATTTTTCAACAACTCCTCGAGAAGTTTCTCAATCTTCCAGAGTGTTTTACCTAAAAAAGTAAACGTAATCCATATAAAGCTGTAAGTTTCTCACACTAATATATTGGAGAAAGAGGAACATGGAATCCTTTCTAGAGGATTTATAGGGGTAGAGAAAATCATCTACGATGGCTCCTTCATCCTAAAGTTTCAAAATTGTTATCTTTCCCCACTATTTTGAAGTAGCTGCCAGTATCTCCTCTCCAACAAGACAACTTCCACTTCCGTACGTTTAATGGAAGTCAAATAAAACACAAAAAATGATTTGGGGGGGACGGGGGGAAATGTTTAAACTTAAATATCTCGATAAATATGGGGTGTAGAGATCCGCGGATTAGTTCATAGAAAGGGTGATAACGCGGAGTATTTGCTCGTGATACACGTCTACAACGTTACAGGAGTTAAATAATGTCGCCTATAAAGGGCATTGAAGAAGTAATCAGCATATGGCCAAGGTAATATCCTTTCCAATGTAACCACTTCCATCTTTCCACGCCTTATAGTTATCAAGATATTGAAGTTTAAATATTCCTCTCCCCCTCCCAATCTCGCACTTCCACTACCCGAAAACCGGGGTTTTTAGTTATTTCCATTAAACGTACAGGAGTGGGAGTTGTGTTGTTGGAAGGGAGACAGCTACGGCTACTTCAAAATACTCGGTCGGTCGGTAAGGACGAAATGAAATTTAGTTTACATTTTTGTTTCTAATTTAATTTCGTTGCTAGAGGCAAAAATCTGAGACGAAATGTAAATTTTACTATGAATGTCGTCTTCCCCACGCTCAAAATTATGTTCTATAGAAGAATTTAATTTCGTTAGTCATCCCTGGAAAATTGTTTTCTGATTTGACTCATTGACTTTTTTTTCCAATGAACAACGAAGAAGGAAATCTCACTACATCTTTTAAAAAGAGACAGGTGAGAGGATGGTTGGAATATGAGTTTTTGAGGGTTTGTTAAATAAAACGTTGATAACACTTGCACAGCTCTATAAAAACACACAAGCCGTTCTTCAAGATCTTATATACCTCAGCCAGCCAGCTTACAGACAATGTGAAAAGATATAAAGTTACAAAAATGTATAGCATAGCCTACTTAAGGTAGCTTATTAGTTTCAATACGTAAAGCCGTTATCTACATACAGGTTATCAGTACAATAACCCTGCAAAAATTAGACTTCTTTGTTATTGACCCTGAGGAAAACATCTTAACAAATATTAAATTGTTATTCAAGGGCAAATATGATGGAGCACTTTTAGGCGAATATAAATATTTTCTCAGTGCTTACTAAATTCATTTCCCCCCGAATAGACTAACAGAAAAAGTTTGATCTTATCAGTCCAAGTACACAGTGATAAAAATCTAATCGGTGATAAAAGTAAACATGAAAAGAATCTTAACACCTCTGCAAACCACTTCTGTTTGTGCAGCAGCGGCAATGCGTCGTTGGCAAGTTATTAATTGTTGCGAGTTGAGAAAAATGCTTTTCTAATTTTGATTTTATGTTTTTGTATTTAGGTAGAATTTGCGAAAAAGAACAATTTTTACGTAGGAAATTTCCGTAATAAATTTCTCCAGACCGGAGATAAGTAAATATGAATGGATTCTAGAGATAAGGCTTATCGCAATTTTTATTGTTTTCTTTCCAACGAAGTCATATTGGTCACCGTTTTTAAGCAAAACATTTAATTACGATTCCACTCACATTTTGTAGGTCGTAAAAAAAAATTGCTTTGCAAACCAGAGGAAATTCCAATAAAGCCTTGTTTGCTGTGCTATTTCTTTTTTAATTAAAAAATAAAAAGGGGAAGGAAAACCATTTGCTGCCTTACTAAACCATTCAGTGTCGAAATATTTTGGAATGGTTGGTCAAATGTCGGCATAATAAATTTATTTACTTTTGCATAAAAGTCCCTTAAACAATTATTTATATTTATACTTATCCCTCTCTCTCTCTCTTTTTCGGAATCATGACTCGCCAGTAAGTCAAGATATCCTTGATCTGCGCTTGGAAGACTGCTGTACTTCTGAAAACGCAATGCCAATTGCACTCCCAGGTCCTCACAGAGGAAGCCAGTCCCAAAGCCATCCTCGGTTCTTGATCCATCCGTGTATAGGACTAAATGTGTCAGCATAGGAATTATGGAATAAGGTTCTCAACTCTCTCTCAGTGGAATCATCTGTTAAAACTCTGAGGGAATTATAGTCTCGATTAAATGATCATTGTCTTTGTCTAAAGTAGGAGCTTCGTCTCGTGACACCTCTATAATAGACTCATGGGGTACGGACGGGCCCGCCTGCATCGAACAGTCATTAAGATGCAGTCTCAGAGCCGCAAACACTGCGACCTCCAACGTCCCTGTTCTTGTTGAGTTTTCCGCTCCAGATATACTAAGTAAACACAGGCGTTGCACTCTCTCTATGATCTTACAATTGCGTTTTATTTTCAAGGCTTTCCACCACACAGCAGATCTGTGGGTAATGGTGGGTCGGATGACACTGTTGTATAACGAGTCCCCAATTCTTATCCACTGCTCTTCGACAAATTGATTAGACCTTCATCGTCCTTCCCTCAAGTGTGATTCCTAGCCTAGTTTTTTTTATCCAAAATAACCTCAATGGTTCCAATTAAATGGAACCAACGAACGACAGAACCATCGGGAGGATTTTTCTTTTCCTAGTGAAAAGGTAAAGCTCAGTTTTCCGAGGATTAATGGTGAGACCGATGTCGTTTGCCCAATTAACAACTAATCGGATAGCACTTTGCATCCGATTACACAGATCGTTCCCAAAGGATGTGGACAGACAGAATAACCAGATCGTCCGCATAGCAAACGGTTCTGTAATCATTCTCCGTAAGCAATCACAGAAGGTTGTCCATTACGAAGACTCACTGCATAGGTGATAAAATACCGCCCTGAGGAGTCCCCCTAAGAACTTTTTTTCTCTGCGCTCACCGAGTCTGCGTATTCGAATGAGTAAGGTTGGAATGTAAGGCCTCCCTAAAAAATTCCTAAAAAGTTCCTGGTGACGGCGTACTCCACTCACTCTGCTTTCCATTTCAGAAGATGGAGGTGGTTGATCAGACTCGTATGAGAGATAGAGGCTGCCGATAACAGTCCTTCTTATTCTCCCCTCCTCCGACCTTTTCCACAGGAGCACCATAGAGTTGTTTGATGAGATAATCTGTGGAATCAGAAATAGATTAAGATTTTTCTTGGCTAGAATGCAGGTTCTAGGCCTACCTGTACTGCTCTTGTAGAAAACCTGTAATTTGTCTCCCCATTCAGCAATGCAGTCTTTTGACGTCCAGAGTTCCTAAATGAGTTCGGCATCCACTGCGTCCTTTTTAAACATGAGTTACAGGTTGGCTGTAGCGGCTCTGTTACTGTGGAGATTGATTTGCACGAATCTCTTCGACCCTCCGATTCCTCATCATCAGTTATAACTCCTCCGATTAACTTGTTGTCACTGTTCGTGATTGACTCCAGGAATTTAAATTCGTCCTCTGAAAGTATACTGCATCTGACCAGGTCTAAGTCGCCTGCACACGAGGACGGCGGTCCCGAAGCGCTTTGACTGATCGCTGTTGCTCCACAATACACTACAGGTGGCACTCCCAGCGTCCCTGTTGCCGCGCGAACCATCGCCATCCTGGACGATTCAGTTTCGTTTAGAGGTTGGTTGTCACTTGAAGTTGACTGCCCAACCAACCCCTGCAGACCCAGCCGCAGGTTGATCCGCGCCTACATATTTTCCGCTAGGTCTGAATCTGACCGTAGCCCACCTGAAAGTGATCTTCCCCGCCTCTAGCACTAAGCTAAGGTATCCTAGTCGATTCCCAGCGTAAGTACGACCATATTGTCCCCCTCTCTGCGGTGGTAAGCCTCCCACAACTCCGTCTGGAATTCCTTCTGCTTTTTCAAACAGAATAGAATATACTCATCACAGCGTAGCTCACCTATAATTTTAATGTTTACCCGGTACAGAGTTCATCAATCCCCAGAAAGCGCCAAGTTTCCGTACTCTATCCTTCAGGAAGTTAACCGCTTCTGTGTCCATGCAGACTGCCCAATAGTAGCTCTTCCTGAAGCCACACCATGAGAATCGGGCGGGCATCGCCCCCTCAGCTACCTATCAGTGGTTTCGTCTTTCCTCCAGGAAAGACGTGCCATAATAAAAAGAACTCAATAATGCTATTTTTTGTAGACCACCAATTTTTCTTATCTAATCAGTCGCAGCAGCAAAAATAATCGACTGTACATAGTTATTAAAAAAAATTCTAGCACGCGTCTACGCCACTGTTTTACAAAAGCTTTTCATAAATGTTAAATTGAGGACACTGCCACCTTCTTGCAAATAGAAAAACTGGGATTCAGCTCTGAAAAGCTCAATTGGTTAATTTACCGTGTAAAGTGTTAATGCATGAGAAAATGTGACAATTTAGAAAATCTAAATTGTGTACCTAATAATAATTGTTGCAGCTATTTTTAAAATATTTTTTTCTAAACAATGTCCGCTGTTAAAAGATGGATTCGCGGCAATCCAAATTCGTCGCAAAGTGCTATGGTCAACAACAGGCAACGTGGAAGAAGTCATTCATTGGATGTCCAAGCCTTGGAGAGATCTGGAATTCGAACAATTTTACAAAATGTAATTAATAATAATTGTTTTTTATCTTAGATTTTAATTGGAAACAATGAAGGGAGTATGCGTGAGAAGGATTTTTGTTTTTTTTTAGTTAAAACTCTGAACTTGAACTTTGCCAAGAACCAAGAAATTTGATACTTTTGAGTGGAAAGAACTCTTAGGGTTTCGATAAAATTTTGGATGATATTGCGTAATAATGTGTTGCATCATCAGTTTATCGATAATCCAAGATTTTAGTTCATGTTTTCACTTTTTTTCTATTTTCCTTGTAAACTAATATACATATATATATATTTTTTTATTACAGCGAGCTGCTGCACATCAGCAACAACTTGCCGCTCAAAGTAAGTGCGAATTTTATAATCAATTTTGTAGCAATTTATTTATTTTGAACAAGTGGAACAAGTATCAAGATTTATTACATGTATATATATATATTCTAAATTGTTTACAGTGGAGTACCTGTTAAGTTAAGTTTGTGCTTGGAGCATTTTAAGTTGTATTTCATTTGTTTGTTTCTAATTGACTGTTTTTATTTTTTTTTAGTAAATTGTAAGTATGTAAACTATGTACGAAAATTATTTAAGTCTTGTGGACGCTAGTATAAGTTTTAGTTTACCATTTTTGGGGCAAAAGTAATTGGACAGGAAAAAATTATCAGTATCAGCATATCGTCAATCACGTCATTCCTCCAGATTGCGTGCCAGAAGACTTTTAGCACAGTCCTAGGAAGACTGTAAACACAACAAGTTACTTTCCACATCGTTAAGTAAGCGCAAGCGTGGTTTCCCAGTAGGAAATCGAGCAATTGATGAGCACGGTAATGAATAATTTCATCGAATAATAATAGAAGTCATTAGCACCAATGATATAGTAATGCAAAGGGTAAGATAACGAGAGACAAGGTAATGCAAAAGTTATTGTACTAGAGGAATTTACGTTTTCTGGTTCATCATGTTTGTTTCTTAATTTTGAGCGAAAGTTCTCATATGCTAACGAGAACAAAGGAACAAAATAGAACGGCAGTAAAAATTGAATACCTAATGAAACCTTATTTTTATTTTCACATTTCCATCAATGAATCAATGAAAGAACAATATATCAAGGGGTAATTCATGAATTGCCTATGACATCCCTGTGTTAAAATTCATTAATGTCGGGAATGTATAGTAATGTACTTATGTTCATTACTTCATTAATGAAGTAATGAATACATTTCCTACCGGGTTGGCGCAGCTTCTTATACGATTCAGCTTTCCCTAGAGAGGGAAATTTTTTTCCCAATTACCTTGATCTTCGCTTTTCGTTGAAGATTTACCACAATACTTCGAGCTGGGCCTCTTCATTTAACTGCCCACTGGAACACTTGGGCGCCGTTCCTATCATCCCCGCAATACGGACACATTGATTTGGATCCTACTAACCTTATAGAAGCAGTACCTAAAGCACCTGTGTCCATTTAGGAATTGTGTAAGGTGACAGTTAAGTTGGCCGTATTTTCTACTAATCTATGAGTCTATGGGTTGATCCGTAGTAGTAATGTCGCAATACATCGTTCTTTATCCCTTCTTGTCCCACAACTCTTGCCATCTACTCGACGTGTGGAATCTTCCCTCCTTCCTGGCTTGCTTTCGCCCCGCCTTAGCATTTTTAACGTATATGGCTTTCTTTTTCATGGCAAGGAGTTTAATTGGGATCACTCTAGCGATAACGATAATTGCTGGTTGGTTCCTTTGATCTTTTTGATATTGGCCTGGTGGCTTAACCAATATTTTTCAAACTGTTTTGAATGCGTTAGACCTACATCGAGTTGATCAATCTACAACATTCCTTTTTTGCAGCAGATATAATATAGTTTCTGTTTTTTCAGCAGCTTTCCCTTCCAGTCATCTCCGATCACGATATGATCATGTTAATTTTCGATATGAATATTTGCATGGATAGTGCGCCTGGTACCTACTCTTATTATGACTGTAATAGGGTAAGTCATGAAGCATTAGTTTTGGGCGCTCATTATATATAGAATGGGAACGTAATTTTTTATCTACCGTATGTTAATGATCACATGGAGCTTTTATATGATAACCTTTGGTACTTGCATGAAAGACACATTCTAAAAAATTGTCTATCCTCAAAATCCTTCGCTTTCTTCTTATATTCTTAAACTAATGTCTACTCCCGATATTGCACGAAATAAGTGACAGCGGTTTAGGCTGACTACGTTCTATTTGAATACTTAAAAATTAAATTTAATGTAAAATGGCATTCACAATCGTAACTCTAATACTGCGTCCAGAAATGTGGGCTGTTAATAATTAAACAGTCAATTTATTTTCCATATGTTGACTGATGATCCCCAAGCTATAAATGCCTCTGCATCCGAAAGTAATATATCACTTAACTTTTCCTAGATATCGATGAGCGACATTTTAATTACTATAAATAGTATTAAGTCTAATGCAAAGAACATTGATAATATAAGTCCGAAGTTTGTCAAAATATGTTTATCGATTTGATTTTCTCCGCTTAAGCACGTTGTCAATACTTGTCTTCTCTTCCCACGAATTAGAAATATTCAAAAGTTGTTCCAATACTGAAGTATCAGGCTATTTTTCGAAAGTGTTTGAAAAATGATTGTACCTGCAAATAAATGATAAAGGGTTTTGATCGGAGCATAGTTGTTGTAGTACTGAAAATTACGAATGACATTTCCAATGCTATAGACAAAAATGAATTGCCTTTTTTAGTGTGTCCAGATTTCATAAAGACCTTTAATACTGTCAACCATCGAATCCTTTACTCTAGGTTAGTAAATGATTTTAACCTGATTTGTGCCTACTTGATCAACAGATACCAAACTGTGACGTGAAATGGTCAATTATCCAATTTTTATTGGTACCTTTTGGAGTTCCGCAAGGATCCATTCTTGGCCCTTTCCTGTTCACTATGTTCATAAATGACATATTTTAAATTGTCAAACATTGCCATCTATATTTCTATGCTGACCATGCTCAGTTGTATCTTTCGAGACCAATTGGACTTATTGAAGATGGAGTTTATTGCATTAATAGCGATCTGAGAGCAATATACAAATGATCAAATAATAGGCCTTTGCTCCCTATGGGCGAACAGCTATTTTGTTCCTAGCTCTACACGCTTATTTCTAGTACGATCAATGTTTATACGAATAATTACCTATGGTTGTGAGATATTTTACAAGTTAGATTTTAACAATACAAGTCGCCAAGTATACGTTTAGGATGTATTTTCATTGTTCTTTAGGTAATTGGCACGCCTCATTAAACCAGATGTTGCGTGCGTTGTCTGTATCCGAAGCTTTTTTCGTTTTGAAATTTTCATTACAACTTTTTTGACATTATTCCACCAAAAATTCCCCTCTTGTTCCATGTTTAGAACTCTTCTTCTGGGCGGTCCGCTCGATAGCCTAATTCCTTCTTAGCGGGTTGACAGGTTGTTATATTTTCCCACTGATTTTTGTATTCTTCCGTGTTCCTTTGTGATCCATTTCTCTATTAGATCCTTCCTCAATGACGAAATATGGTTCTGAACCTTCGAAGTTGATGGCTACTCCTTGTTTTGCGAGCCACATCTATTGGCAGGTGAAAACACCTCCTCTGCCCACTATTTGTTTGCGTAGTGCAATGTGAAGATCACTTCCTTGTACTTGACACTCCCCTAAGTAGTCCAGACAAGAGCCAACATGTCTGCCTGATAAATCGAGTTGCATCGCCCCAGGTGTACATCGCAGGTCAAATTCCTGTTTTTGGCCATCGTGAGTCCCCTAATCTCTTTTACGTGATCCGGAACTTGTCCAAACTCAATTCCTGACGAATAACTCTGCATCCTGAGTCTCCATTGCTCTCTTTTTTCATAAAAAGAGAGTTTCTAGAGCAAGAGTGGGAAACTGCGCTTATCCAAAACCTTCTGAACTACAAGCCATGAAATGGCCTTGAAGAAGAATATTGAACTCGTTTTTTATGAACGCTTTAAGATATCATAAAGTGGTCCGTTGAATTTATAAGACCACCTTCTATTATCTTAAAGCGTTCATAAAAAAAAGAGTTCAATATTCTTGCTCAAGGCCAGTTCATGGCTTCTAGTTTAGAAGGTTTTGGCTTGTCCATTAAAAGCCAAATTTTCACTGTGATGCCCATCCATTTGTGCGCTTGTGTGACATTGACCTTGCTATATCTTTTACCTCTAATCCGTCCATAGTTTTGCGGACAATAATGTCCTTCATTTCGCATACTGGCTTTTAAGTTAATAATAGATATTTTACGGTGAGTTAATCATCAGTTTAAGAACTCATTGGGATTGTTCTGTTTTTATCGAATGTATTTCAACTGACTTTACTGCCTTCTCGGCTTGTCAAAAAGCAGCTACGACGAGGTTGGCCGCAAAGGTAAACCAAACTAGTAGCGCGATAGACCTTTGGATTAACTAAGGTTATAAACAAATGAGAAAACTAGAAAACTGTACAACGTGCACAGTACAGCACGGCTTTTGAACCAGAAAAGACTTCAGTGATCCGTTGTCCCACAAGATGTCGAATAGAAGTTAAGGCGTTAACTACAAACCCTTCGAATTTCAAGAACTAAAAATTCTCGACTGCAGCACTGAACGTAAAAATGGGAATTGCGAAAAAATGTACATCATAAGAAATCAACATAAATTTTGGAGGTATCTGCATCACATCAAAATCTCCAAAAGGTAGACACAGGAAAACATTTGTAAGTTGCGTAGAGAACTGCGAAATTAAAACTCCATTTCATTCCTTTCTTGATTGAACATGATTTCCCTCCACTCTACTTCCTCAATATTACATTTGATACTTATCAAGCACAAGAGGACCAAAAACCAATCGAAATTTATCACTGTGTTGGTGGCACTCATAAAGTTCGGTGCCAGCATGCAGAATCCATGTTACCACCTTCCACATCTGATATTATTATGTAATCGGTCACTAAGGCTCCCCAGTGTCCCGCATCTACTCAGGAAATCACACTAAAACCCCCCCTGGAGCCACTTACGTTATATTTCTTCACACCCCAACAGATGTTCGTCCCGTGCCCTTGAAATTGAAGCGAATTTCTTGCTTAATTTTTGGAGAACCAAGGAAAAAAAGTGGTAATTTATTCGGACTGGGCCAACACTTAAAGTCACTAAAAGTGGTAGGGATTGTGTTTCGTTTAGCCCTGGTCACCACTACCCAGTTGAAACGGTATAAAAAAGTATAAACCCAAGCGACGCTACTCAAACCATTTTTTTTTACTATGCTCATGCCCAGTTCCTGGGAGGACGCTATCGCTACTTCTTGTTCGTCTCTTTTTGCTCCTCTAGAGGAAGTTTCCTATTCCCAATATATACACATACGTACCCCGTCTTATTTTGTTAGGCATTCGAGATTGTTTGGCTTTATACGTCTCAAGGGCACACCAAGGTCAGGGCTTTTTGCCGCAAAATAATCCCTACGAACACTCAGTCAAAGTCATGGTTGTTACTCTGCTTTTATTTTAATTTGAGCAGAGTCCAAAAAGGTCAATAAAGTCACTTCGTGTCAACCCAATCAACGCATTTTCTAATTTTAATGGTAGTTGACTTAAAGGTGGTGGTAACGCAAGCAATCATGTGTTCCGCCACCAAAACGTGATACTCAAGGTGTTGGGTCTGGGAATGGGAGCACAACGTAAGGTGTTTAGCTTATTGGAAAAAGGACTACGAGAATTTTGCAATATGCCTCTAAAGTCGCTGAGATATATACCAACTTGTGAGGTAATTAAATTAATCAGTGAACTTATGTACAACGCCTCCAGAAAATGAAATTATGTGACGCATTAAAAGATCGGAAAGTCTGGCGATCAAGAAATTGGCAAATAAATTTTTCAAGATTTATGTTCCTACACAAATTTCTTATTTTTAGGCATAAGATGCCAAGCGTTTTATCACGTTTTTCGAGACTTTTTAATTTACATTTACGCTAATCAGGAGACTCCTCCAAAATGTGCCTTGATTTTAATAACATTAAAATTTGTGAAATATAAATTTTTGTTACTTTTTCAAACAATTTGCATATCTTATCCTTATATAGAAATATTAACAGAAAAAAAGCGATCAATGATGTTATATGATGCGAAGTGCAATACTGGCTAAGTAAAAATGGAAAAGGGGAAAAAGGATTGATTATTCACAAAAGAAAGAAATAATCTCTTTAGGAAGGAATAGTGAGCTTTAATCCGCCTGAGTTTCGCCAGCAAGACATGAACCTTACTACCCAGCAAGTCACGAATGTATTCTGAATGCATTATGTATGCATTACCGTAATGCATGTGATCCATTACAGTAACTCTTACGTATACATTACTGAATGCATTGTACAAGTCATGTCCGTAGGTGTAATGCATTACATGTAATGCATTAGTTATTCATAACGAATCTATGACATGTGTCGATACTTACAATGCCTTAAAAATGCCTTCGCAATGCATATCTGTGGTTATTTTTGGAAAAAGCATACATGTCTATTCTATTGCCACGGGAAAATATGTTTAAGATTTTTTAGAGCTTTCTTGCCCTTTACATCATCCGAAGTGTAATCCAGGATTAATTCATCTACCATAATATTCGGAAAATTGTGCATTGTTTTCCACTTTGACTTAACCGTTCGACCAGGAAAGAAGTATGTTGCTACGATTGTATTTCTGATTGACCCATCATAAAGAAAATTGAGAGACATCTTCGTCATACTCAGACTCTGTAGGTAGCTTAATGGGCTAAAACCATCATATTTTTAGGTTTGTTGTCGCCGAGTGTAGGGTTCACAATACCTTAAGATCCTTTTTAGTTACTTATTCCATGTATCCGCCTCGTGCGTTTTGATTTTCTTACAAAAGGATTCTATGAACTCCTTTAAAAAGAGAAACAAAAATCTGTTTTAAGAAAATAACACACGTTACACGTACATTACATGTAATGCATTGGTAATGCATTTTACTTATCGACACCTTATATGTGGCTTGCTGGGTAGTAGCATGTAGAGAGAGCTTTAGAAGGTATTAGACAAGAAAATTCGTCAAAGTTGTCTGCAGAATATGGATACTTAACACGTTGACTACCAATGAGTCGGCGGTGACTCATGCTGAAAACTAAAAATTTCGAAACCACTGCCAAAAACCAACGTTTTGAAAACCATCACCATAAATCGGAGGACTCACCGGTGTTTCGGCATGAAAACCACTCCCACGAATCGACGAATTACCGGTGATTCATTTCTAAAAATAATACCATAGACCAGCCTCGTAGGTTGTAGTAAACTTCAGCACTGTGAATTACCAAAGTGAAAATGTTGTATTAAACTGATTTGATTCATTAGCTAAACCTTTTTAACGACTAAAGTATGCACGCATACGTACTCGATATTCAACGGACACATGTTCTGAAAAGCTGGTTAAGTACTCGTTTTTTTCATTGATACCAGCAGATACCACATGCTTGACGAATCTTGTAGAAATAAAAAAAAGTTATCTCGAGCATGAACAACTTACCGGGCCTCTCCGTTCTGCTGGTATCTCCATGCAGTTTCTGTGGCTCAGTTCGTCAGCGGGTCGGGATCGCACAGAAGAGGACCTAAAGTTCAAACTACGAAGAAAGGATAGAGGGTTGTGGGAAACAAAACTGGAAAATTTTCTATTCAAGTCATCGACTAATTCTCGTGGATTGGATGGGACTTAGTCTTTAATTACCTGGGCCTTGAAAGGCGATCGCACCCTAGCGACCAATTTAGTTGTGAATATTAGGAAAACTCTGCGCTCAAACCTCCCCTTTCGTCTCTCTTAGAGAAAAGAATCTTTAATTCTCACATCTCTTAGGTGATCGATCCTAAACCTTGAATATATATATTTAAATTCTCAGACCTGGTTTAAAGAATTAGTACGCCTTAATACCGTAAAATATGGATGACCCAAAAGATCCACCTTCGATTCCCAGCTCACTCCATTTTCTATCTGTCCTCACTTCAATTTGAGTTTCGAAGAACAGGCCCAAATATGAACTCCATCCGGGAGGATCCTGGTATTGTTACGGAAACTTATGGTTCTTTACCCTTAACAGTTATTCATTTTCATTTTTAATTTTACTTTTGTAATTCTTTCTCATAGTTACCTTCTTTTGTTAACTTCACGAGGGGCATTTTTTTAAAGGTTTTTTTCCTTTTCGGATAAATGAGATTTCCTGTCTATTGTAACTTTGTTAAGCGAGTTGCTTCTAAAGAAATTTAGCTCAAAACTTTATTAGGGGCCTGGTAAAGTGTTAATGCGGTTAGAGGAAGAAAATGGTCTACAGGTCTACATTATGGAAATGATAGCTTCAAAGTTAAGTTTCAAAATTTTGTCACTTAAGTTGATACAAATATGAAGTTTACAAGAAGACATAGAGTAATGCAATTACTTTGAGTGCTACACAGTAGGACTTGTAATCATTACCAATTCGATTCCGTAATTATTGTTTGTAAGGGCTATCGCTTAGAGTGTCGGTGGTGTCCTGGGGCTGTAGGTATCTACGAGCTCTCTTACAGGAAAGACTTGCTTTACTTTATGGGTGGAAAGTAAGTCGGTTTGGAAGGTAGGTAGCTACGTGTTCATAGGAAAGGGATGTTTCGGATTGTGTTCAATGCAACATAAGAAGTTTTGTATTTTGGAAAAGTTTCACAAAAATTGTTTATTTTTTGTATATTTTTCACTTTCACTTTCGAACATTTCTAAAACAACAAAAGGGATCAGTTTCGCAAAAATAATGCTCATATACGAATTACAAATCGTTCGATTCGAAAAATATGTTTTAGACTCAGAACAAGACAGATTACATTGGTAAGGCGTAAACTGGTCTAGTTTTATGTATTTTAGAATTTTCACAAACGAGTTTTTATTAATTACTCTTTCGCTTACAACACTTGACATTGATAACTTACATTTTCTAGAAATTTCTTTAATGAATTCTTCAATTACGAGACAGCAAATACAAGATTTTCTACTGGGAAGATTTCCTATCGGGTATGTATAGAGGTTGTAAATGTAGTGGCAACATTATAATAACCCAGTAGGAAATGTGTTCGTTACTTCATTAATGAAGTAATGAACATATACACAGTTCTATACATTCCCAACATCAATGAACCCGGGGATGTGATAGGAAATCCATGAATTACTCGCTAGTATATTATTCTTTTATTTATTCATTGAAGAAAATGTAACGGTAAAAATAAGGTTCAAGTATTCATTTTTTACGGCAATCCCATTTTGTATGTATTCTGCTAAACATCCGAGAGCTTTCGCTTAAAATTGAGAAATAAAAACAAATGAACAAGAAAACTCAAATTTCTCTGGTACAATACCCTCTGCATTACCTCATCATTAACCCTTTGCCTTGAAATGACGAGCCTGACTCGTCATGGTAATTTCGTATCAAAGTATACCATGGCGAACTACACTTATCACAAAGTTTGAAGTACTAATTAATCAAATTTAACCTGCGTAAAGAGGACGAAAATGGTGCTATTCAGGAAG
>QYTT01083928.1:18949-29035 GCA_006980735.1 Dasypogon diadema
TGCTCTTCCGATCTGTATTTTAGAATTTTCACAAACGAGTTTTTATTAATTACTCTTTCGCTTACAACACTTGACATTGATAACTTACATTTTCTAGAAATTTCTTTAATGAATTCTTCAATTACGAGACAGCAAATACAAGATTTTCTACTGGGAAGATTTCCTATCGGGTATGTATAGAGGATGTAAATGTAGTGGCAACATTATAGTAACCCAGTAGGAAATGTGTTCGTTACTTCATTAATGAAGTAATGAACATATATACAGTTCTATACATTCCCAACATCAATGAACCCGGGGATGTGATAGGAAATCCATGAATTACTCGTTAGTACATTGTTCATTTTTTTATTCATTGAAAAAAATGTAACGGTAAAAATAAGGTTCAAGTATTCATTTTTTGCGGCAATCCCATTTTGTGTCTATTCTGCTAAACATCCGAGAGCTTTCGCTTAGAATTGAGAAACAAAAACAAATGAACAAGAAAACTCAAATTTCAGTGGTACAATACCTTCTGCATTACCTCATCATTAACCCTTTGCCTTGAAATGACGAGCCTGACTCGTCATGGTAATTTCGTATCAAAGTATACCATGGCGAACTACACTTATCACAAAGTTTGAAGTACTAATTAATCAAATTTAACCTGCGTAAAGAGGACGAAAATGGTGCTATTCAGGAAGTGAAAGTTTTAAGGATCAGGAATTCGAAAGAGTTCAAAAGAAGGATTTGGAAAAGTTTGCCGTTTTTGGTCCCGAATAGGTTCTACTTTATCTTAGAGGCGAAAAGTGAGTATATTTTCGAATTTCTGCCGTAGAAAACTTGTGTTTTCTGAATAATACCTTTCTCGTCCTTTTTGATCCTGAAAATGACCTTCCTCGTCCAGGAGGCGAAAAATTGCTGTCTTTCCAAATTAGAAACTTTGAAAACTTACGTTTCGTAAATGACTCTTTTTTTCGTCCTTTTTGATCCTGAAAAAGTTCTTGCTCGTCTTATATAAAATCACGTCTATGTTCGAAATCCTGATTTAAAAACTTGCGTCTCCTCTTCGTTTCTTATCCTCAAAAAGCGTTAAAATTAAATTATCAGTCAAGGGGTTAATAGTCTGTTATCTTACTCTTTGCATTACCATATCATAGATGCTAACAACTTCTATTATTCTTCAATGAAATTGTTTAGTACCAAGTTTATCAATGGTTTGATTTCCTACTTGGACGTTGTTGAAAGTGATCCCTGCCGAACTTTAAACATATTCGCTTTAAATATGTGTATTTCAAACCAAAAAAAAATAGGGAAGATCCCAGTTGAATGCTTTTTATTTTTGTACAGTTCCGTCTTTAAAATCCGCGGAACTATTCCCAGACTGAAACTATTCTTAACCAGATACGAATCCACGGATGTGGAACATATTACAGTCTTCCACTTCTCTCTTAAGTTATGAATTGCGTCCTCTCAAAGGAAATATGCATTGGCACCTCCTTAGCTTTTCATTTCTCTACTTTCTTATATTTTTTGTATCATATAACATAGACGAATTTGCAGTGCTGCAGACTCCCAAGGTTTAAATCCTGTAAGAATTATGAGTGTTTCTAATTTGCTTCGCTTTGGATGGCAATGGTTAAGTTTTGTCAATAGAAATTGCAATTATGAAACTGTTGAGATGTTACACAAGAAATTTCTGTATTTATAATAAACTGCAGATTCAGTTGGGACATTTCATAATTTTGCCATAATTTTGTTGGAATAAGCTTTAAAAGGTAATCCCTCGACTCAAAGCAATATCAGAAGAAAATTAAAGCCTGGTGTTATCGAAATCAGCAGGCTAAAAATCTGAAGATGCTTAGGAAACGTAAAATCTTTTAACGTCGTTTAAAGAGATAATATCTACACCTCGCTTTTTTTAATTTAGCAATCTTTTGTGCCTCCAGTGTTTGTACTCGTATTTCCTCGACTTTAGTCTCACAACTATGAAAAGTGTTGTAAGAAGTATAGCCTCCTTTTTTACCATTCTCTCACGAGAAAAGAATTTAATTAACAGATTTTAAGCTTTAAATTTTTTATTTAATTTAAAGGAATTGTAAATATCGAAAAATTATTTTCCTCAGTTTCATATTTGGACATACACGTAATTCAATTATTATTAAGAATTATTGAGCTGTTCTCTAATCTCTTTGAATTTCAAAACGAAGATAAATAACTCGAAAGAAATTCGTATCTGAATGGGAAGATACAGGCATTTTCTTTTATATTAGGAGTAAAAAAAAAAGTTACATCCGACCCTTTTCAGAACTGATTTCCTAATAAATGTAAAAGAAGAGATTTTTTTATCCAAACTCCCTTTGGGACATACAGCAAGGACCCGAAATGATACAATTGCCTAGAATAGTAGGCCGTTCGTCCTTGTGATTTGTTTTGTATAGTAGATCTTTTACCGTTTGTGAAATTGTTTTATCTAAGTAACCAACTGAGATGAATTTCTATGAGGGTGTAATATATTGTTCTGTGAAGTATTTCTCATAGTTGCCAGCAGCTTCTGCCATAAAAATTATTTATTACTAATTTTCTGCATATTTTTTCAACAGTTACAAAAACGATACAAACTCATCACAATTTAATTTCAGTAAAAACAATAAATCAACGAGAATTAAATGGTAATGAAGGTACATAGTATCTCAATGTCACAGGTAGCTCATTAAATATTTTTGCGTTCTAGAACATCTCTACAAGAGTCGGACTTGGATTTATGGGCTGTAAAAATTTATGCAACTTTTAATAAATTTTTATCTTAAAAATGGAATTGAAAATAAAAAAATCATATTGAGAACAAGTCAATCTTTTTTTAGGGAAAATCTATATGCTCTCATTATATAGATGGAAGTAGTATTCTGGAGAAAAACAAGAATAAAGAATTATACTGTCTTATGCAGAGCTATTATACTCTAGGGTACCAGATAATTTACTCAGAAAGTTATAAAAAAATGCAGTACACAATTATTTAAAATATGTGGATTTCGTTTGGAAATTAGCCTGAATAATTTGCATTACTCTTCTATAGATTTCAGTGGTATCTGGATCAGTAGGAAACCGAACAATTGATAAACACCCACGCCGGTGGTCGAGTGGGCTGAGGCGCACGTCCGCAGAGTTTCTTCCCTGTTGGCGTGGGTTCGAATTCCGCACAGGACACGGCGATTTTTCTGTGTACCAATGGTTAAGGAAATTCTACTGACAAGAATTGTACTTGTGAAGCCACTGGAATGTTGCACAATAAAAATTTCATGCCAAAAAAATTGTGGCTCACTTGCAACATTTGTCAGGTTAAAATTCCGCAATCTCCCCTTCCCTAATTTCCTTCCGCCTAAAGCTGTGCTATGAGCATCATAGGGTTGTCCCCTGAGCTTAGGAAACACCTTAAAAAAAACACGGTAATGAATAATATCATCGAAGAATAATAGAAGTCACCAGTATCAATGATATAGTAATGCAAAGGGTAAGATAAAAGAGACTATTAGTAAAGGTATTGTACTAAAGAAATTTTGTTTTTTAGTTCATCGTGTCTGCTCGTGTTTTTCATAAGTTTATGAGAACAAAGGAACAAAACGGAATGGCAGTAAAAACTGAATACTTAAATGAAACCTTATTTTTATCCTTACATATCCATCAATGAATCAATGAATGAATAATGTACCAAAGAGTAATTCATGAATTTCCAATGACATCCCTGTTTTAAAATTCATTGATGTTGGGAATGTAGTGTAGTATACATATCTTCATTACTTCATTAATGAAGAAATGAATACTTTTGCTGTTGGGTGTATGCGGTAATATTTAGCCAAACATATAAAGGTATGCACTTCATACTCCAGGCTTCGGCTTGAAAAATGTTCCTAGTTTTATTTGAATTTACAAAATCCCGTATTAAAATCAAATACTTTAAAATCAAATACTTTATTCTGTAGATATGAGCCAATACTAATTTGAATAGCTAGTCAGACTAGTTACGCCCATACGTTTTAACTGGTTTATAGTGTACAGCTTCCATAATTTCAGTTGACTACATTAACGTAAAGTTTCAATTGTAATATAAACAAATACATTTAATATCACAACTTTATACTAAAAAGCAGCCTCGACCCTCAAGCACTCTCTTCAAGTGATCACCTTAAAGTCTGTTTCTGAGGAGGGATTACCAGTAGTGGCAGACTGCTTAGCGTTATTATATTTTGTGTATTTCTTGTTTGGTTTATCAGCTCTGTTTTAAAAAGGTTCAAACTGAATATATTGTTTGTTGTTTTGAGACTTTTGTCCCGCTAGATTAAAAAAAATAAATGGCTCTACTGCACACATATCCTCCATCCTGCTTCATGGCTTCGAGTGTAGAAGGTTGTGCTCTGCAATGTGCCAGATTAGTGTATGCCTGTGTTTGTATCTGTCACCGCTCATAGCATACGCAGGCACAACAACCTACACGTAAGCAGCTGGTTTCAGTAAAACCTTATAAAATATACAGTTTAATTCACAAATGAAGTTCTAGTACTAGTACGTTTTTAAGAATTGCACCCTTGATATCACGTACTCATCTGAATCAATCGCTGACTCCCGCAGTAATGCCACTGATATCAATCGAGCACCCATGATTGGATCACTTAACGACGACATTAGTAAAATCTCCGCCTGGAGCAGGGCAAATCCCGACAAGTTCAATGCATCCAAAACCCAAAGCTGTCTGATTTCCATTAAAAGATTTTCAAACCCATCTCTTTCTCTCTTCGTCAATGAGGTGAGTATTTCAAACTCGACTAAATTGAACAGACGTCCAGGTATCCGACAATCTTAGTTGGATCAGGCACATCTTTATTGTTGCAAAAAATG
The DNA here is from genome assembly GCA_006980735.1 of Dasypogon diadema. Classification (NCBI taxonomy): domain Eukaryota; kingdom Metazoa; phylum Arthropoda; class Insecta; order Diptera; family Asilidae; genus Dasypogon; species Dasypogon diadema. The sequence goes on from QYTT01083928.1 coordinate 23,822, forward strand.
CGATGAATGGCGCCAGGGCTTTCTGCACCGATGCAAGAAATTCTATAGTCCATAAGACCGAGCGTTTATATAAAAGGCTCACATCAGACCCAGCTGTGGGTAGGGGTAGGACGTACTGCATTGTCCGCGTTAGACAAAGTCCAGAAAAAATTTTTTAATTACTTCCACAATCAACGTAATGTTGCCTGCCTAACGCTCTTTTATCGCTACTATTAAGGACATTGTTCTAATGAAATCTCTGGTCTGATTCCTTGTAGTTTTATTCCAACGTGTGATACCCGCGCCTCGAGCCATTTTCACCCTTTCGTCATCTAGACAAGACCTAGCAGAACAGTGAAGTTTCGAGAATCTTTCTTGTGTTGAATTTACAAAGGTGAAACAGACTACTATCTTCTGTTTTCCCTGCTGAATATAAGCCACAGTTGTTTAACACGTTAAATGCCACAATTAGAATAAAAGCTTTCGTGAGAGAATTGCGTGCTAAAATGCATTTATCCTGAGAGAGCTTTTGAATGGTGGTCACCGGTGACCCCCTATGCCATTCAACGTATTAAGCAGAATGTGCACTGAGATTTTCACTCGACTTCCTAATTTCCTTTTATCTCGCATCCCTACCTTCCTTCTTGCCAAGGTTGCGCTTAGCATTATAGGGTATCCTCTGAGCTTTGCCATCACTACAAAAACAAAAAAAAGATTAATAAATTGTGAACCAACCGGGCATAGGCATAAAATTTTTTACAAGTTACCTGACGCGATATTATAGTATTTGAAAAATATTTGTTTTACAAATAAGCGGCTCGACAACAGATTTTTGTCCTTGCCAATTTTTTTTTCAATTCCATTGTTCCACAGTAGAAACAACCATTTCTATCACTAAATTTTTTTGCTTTCATCGATATTTGTCTTTCATTATTTGAACAGCAGTATTCTTATTTAATTCATGATAATTTATTATTAAATCTATTTTTAAGATATATTTCAAAAACATTCTGACTTTCAAAGCTTTTTCACAAAATTGCAATGCTTTATGTTTGTGTGCCTCGAAAATTGTGTTGTCATTACGACACCTGTTCTGATCCAGGTATGACTCATAATGAGGAGCAATTATAGTCAAATGCACATGACCAACTGAAGTAAACAGCAAGAATTTAAAAACAAAATAAATTCATTGAGATCTTGATTTAATTTCTGGTCAAACATTAACCTGCAATTTACAGTTTACATCTGGCAACTCTCTGCTTTATTTACATTTATTTTCCGCGGCGCAATTGTAATTTTCTGGTTGAGTTGAGTGTTAGTCAGAGAGCCCCACATCCTCAGCTTTGTTGTGCTCCCCATTGCGCCCATGACTCCAATTCCAATGCCGTTCAAATCTTCTGCGGCATTTATGCGTGCCAAAAGTCTCGTGCTCGGGGAGAATTTCCCGGCTTTTCTATTTTTATTGTGACTTTTGCTGTAGTCGTAACGTAAACGTGTATCTACCCCGTGGAAGCAATAACTCTCCAAACCGGTCCATTGTAATAAAAAATTTCCCTTTCTGTATCTTTAATTTGTTTTTTGTTTTCAATCCAATTGAAAGGGAAGACCAAAACAATTTTTTTTATATATTTTTTTTTTTTTGCCCTACTACGACGACGACCACCGGCTGTCTCAAGTATACGCGAGCAACATGCCTCCTAGCCGCGCCCCCCCTCAGGTGACGTAATCTCTAAGAACAAGTTCTGAGTGAGGAGAGGACGAATACTTTCACACAATCATTCGAGACGTTCTTCAGTGTATTTCTCGCAAGTAGTGTAAAGACTATGGAAGAGAAATTGGATGGGAGTTTTCGATTTTGATTAATCTTGGCATACACGTTTTTCTCACAATTTTTTGAATAACTGATAATTGCAAAACAAAACAAAGCATGTAAAATTAATATCTGAAAATAAAGTCAAAAAATTGAAAGCACGATTGGCACGTTTTGAAATTCTTGGAAGAATGCACATGAAAATAGATTGCAACCTCAGTTAAGTATCTAATGCACCATATAAGTAATGAATACATCAACGAATTCCATTAGAAATATAATCCTAAATATAAAACCAAACAAGGAAATCTTTTAAAAGAATTCAACGTCGGGGAGAATCACCACACATGTTATTTGTTTGTGGGGAGTGGGGAGCAATAAGTTCTGAGGCAAATCAAAAATTTGAACTCAAAAAATTCATAATAAAATAAAAATAAATAAAGAAAAAATACGTCGGGTCCCACCACAAGTAACAAAAAATCGAAGAAAAGATTCTATTTTGTAAAGGAACTCAAATCCTGCTGAAAGCAAATTATTTTTTATGAAATATTTTTGTTTTGGATGGATTTGCCTAGAGCTTTATTTTATGGATAGATATGTCTGAAATAAGATAAGATAATAAAAGATTATTCCTCGAATATCGGAAAAAAATTATTAAACAGAGCTCCTTCTGTTCATATGAAGATAATAGAAAATAGAATACAAATATTTTTGTTTTGCTTTTAGACTCTTAGTAAGCAATAGCTTAGCGTTACTAAGGCGACCACTTAGTTCCAAAATTAAAGTTTCATAAAGTATTTATGGTATAGTCTTATCATGCTAAGCCCACACTGCATCAGTTAGTCAAGCATAAGTAATTGTATCTCTGCCGGGTAATAAAAAGAGAATTTTTTTGCTCTGCGGATAGTTTTCTGTCCTACAGTCCTAAAGTGAGGCTTTAAGTATTTGTGGTCGACTAACTAGTACAGTCGGAGAGCTGTAAAATAATGATTCCCTTCGAAATTAATTTCCACTTAATTCGCAATCTATGGTATTTTTAAATTTCTCATTCAAATTTCCAATTCCATTCTTTGGAATCGACTTTTTTAATTCCATTCCTTTTCAATTCCGAATAAAAATTCTTAAGATGAATCATTATTCCACATAATGATGTATGGAATTGCAATTCCTCGTAAATTCCACAAAGATTGCTAAGGGAATTGAGATGTAATTAAGAAGGAATTACTCCGGATTTACAAGTCGTTTTTAATTTATTTTATTTCTTTTCAACACCTCCAGAAAGGGAATTGAAAAGGAATTAAGGAATTAAAATCAACTTGTAATTCCCTCTCAATTACATTTCAATTCCGCGAACTGATGACTTCATTCGAAATATTTGGTGATTAGAAATTTTCTCAATTCTCAATTGTCCATTTGAAAAGTTATTCAAGGTTAAAATTGAAAAATGTGAGCTTTGTGGTCAATGGAAATTTCTTGGTCACAATTGAAAACAAAAGTCATATTTCAAGGAAACAACCGATCAGGATAATTAAGGTCCTCTTTTAAGTGAAACTTTGGTCCTTATCCTGTGATGTCAATGTGAGGAGGAAGTGGGGGAGGAAGTGATTTTAGGGAGGGAGCGTCTGCAAACAAGGAATAGATTGGTATACCGCATATCGACTAATTACCGAACACTCTGCATAGTATAGTATAGCTGCGGCTCATGTCTGCAGATTTTCTCCCCTGTTGGCGTAAATTTCGAATATTGCAGAGGAGACGATGATTTATCTGGGTACCAGTGGTTGAGGCAATTCAACTGAGTATTGTACTTGCAAAGCCACTGGAATAAGCACAGATGTCCAGGCCTAATGCATTGCTTGGGACTGAAGAAACAGACGGGAGGCATGATAGTTTTGGAGTTTGTCAGCGAAATCCAGGAAGAAGTGGTGCGTGCTACGAGGGTCGAATCCGGGACACTTGGTATGAGAGCCGGTTACATCCTGGTTGCTCTGCAGAGATACAAATTCTTTTGTATGTAAGCTACCCAGAAAATTTCAATCATGGAAAATAGCTGGACAGTTTACTTTAATACTTCTCTATATTAATACGGTACAGGTAGACTATCGCCACGCAAAATTTGACCCCGATCTGAAATTCCCAAAGCTGATTATAGCTCTCATTATTGTTTTGATTGAAACCGTCAACACATCCCTCCAACAATTCTTATTTACTGAGGTCTTCGTAGAGACCTAGAGGCTTAATAACACTTAGAATAGCTTCAGGTAGAGCATCGTAATTATGTAATTTTGTTATGATGACTTCGGACAACACTAAAAAAATGTTTGGTAGTGATGGTGGAAAAGTAGAGGCACAAGAGGTGGAAGTGGAAAATCAAATATTTTTCGAATTGAAAGTTAGGGAAAAACATAAATTTTTGCGAATAAACGTCCCGAATTCAGCAGTCAGGGTAGAGGATGGAGAAATTGAACGCCCAACATTTACAATGTACCCCGGAAATCACTTTTACTACCTTCCGAAAACTTTTTGGAGTTATAATATTTAATTTTCATTCAATATCAAAATCGAGAAGTATTCATTTTTTTAAGGTATTGCCAAAGCTCAGGGGACAACCCTATAATGCACGCAGCACAGTTTAGCGGGAAGGAAATTAAGGAAGAGGAGATTGGGATTTTTTTTTGACCTGACAAATGTTGCAAGTGAGCCACAAATTTGGCATGAAATTATTACTGTGCAACATCCCAGTGGCTTCATAAGTACAAAAATTATTGTCAGTGAAATTGCCTCAACCACTGGTACCCATCATATAAATCGCCGTGCACTCTGCAGGATTCGAACCCACGCCAACAGAGAAGAAAATCTGCAGACGTGCACCTCAGCTCGCTCGGCCACCGGCGTGGCCACCTGAGAATGAACTCATACGGCATCTCTCTCCCCTCTCCCTTTACCCCTCCCCCTGCTTTGTCCGATGGTCTCCTCGTCTAGACAATTACCTTTTTTAGTTTTATGTAACCGTCACAAATGAATGGTTCTTTGTTAGTAAACGAACAGATCAGATACAATTCATAATACTTGTATCTTTTATCTTGCTTTCATTAGATACCAATGTTTTGTCCAGTCCGCTCTCTAAAAATAGTCACCAACCCCTGATTAAATTATTGATGTTAAAATTACCTCAATGAAAGCGATCTCACCCCCCGGTTCCGCAGTAATTATATTTGGGATTATTTTTATTATTGTCAATATACAGTGATGCAAGATGTTGACACAATCCCACCTTGCAGCAGATGTTCACATATTTTTCCTTTTACTGTGATCACGCGGGCTTTCTACTACACATTCAGCATGGCCATAAAAGAAAAAGTCGACCTTGACTAAAGCCATCAAGCAGCTCATCTTCACAAAAACAAGGAAGTGAGGAAGTGCCG
>QYTT01083930.1:0-16070 GCA_006980735.1 Dasypogon diadema
ACAAGCATAGCTTTTTTTAATCCCAAATTAATGCGGTATTTACTAATAACTATTTTTTATGTTGCAAATTGCAATTTCCAATCAACTGTATCAACATTTCAAATAAAATTTGACTTCTAAATATTGCAAAAACTGAGAGACAGCAAAAGATTGTTTAGGGAATGCATGCTCAAAGTACAAAAAGTGTCCAACTTTTTAAGATGCCAAGTTAGAAATGTTCAAAGATTTGGAAATGATTTTTGATAGCCCCGCAAAACTCGTGAAAATGAAAACGAACTTTTGGCAATTTATAATCGCTTAAACAATTTATATGCGAAGTACGAAAGGGAATTTATTTAGCCTTAGCCCTGCCAAGGAACATACATAAATTTTCTAGATTTTTAAACAGAATTAAAGTGTATCAGAGAACAACATGAGACTTGGGGAAAAGAATGAAAAACGTCGGTAAATACGAAAACAGTGTACGCAGCATATGCAAATTAGAAAAAATGTATTTTATTTCCGACATCCATCCAGCAAAGTTTATGACTGAAAGTAATTTAAAAGTCACATGTCAATGCCAAAGTGCTCAGAACAAAGCAAAATTTTTGAAGAAAAATTAGGCATGATGAGAAAATTTAAAATTTTTTTACGAAAAGGTCTGTGTAAATTTATGTTAGGAAGATAAGCGTAGGTTAGTTCGGAATTGTACAGCTTTTAACGAAAGTTATCAGAAAATTAAGTTGTATAATTTTGATATTTTCGCGCGCTAGGTCGACGTGGTTTCTCTGTATATATTATTCACGTCGGCGTCGGCGTGTGAGGACAATATATAGGAGTAATATAATATTTACTTAATTTGAGATTTCTACTTCTGGAATAGTAAACAGAAGTCATCTACTTTAAACATGTAATATAAAATTTTATTTGATTGTCTCCAACAGTAGATAATGAAATTAGTTATTCCTTGGATACATTTGACAAATCAAACTATTTCACAAATCACAACTACTGCTGGAAACACTTCTTTCTGCGAGATATCACGGATCATTGACTTGGGTACGGATCGTACTTAGGTGCGTGAACCATAAATCCAAGGTGAAACTGTAGGAAATATGACCAATCTATTTGAGAGAATGGACCTCAAAATGGATCGCTCTTACGTCCTTAAAGGAATGGATAGGAGGGTCATCTGAATCCCTGGCCCCTCAGTGGATAAGTCTCCGGAAATCCTGACTTATCTTAAAATTTTAAGACTGCGTGAAACGTATCTATACCTGGAGAGTTATCCGCGCTTGCAGTTATGGTATCAGGTCCGAGGATCTTGACTCGCAGAATAAAAACTCAAGTGTGGGCTGGAATATGGATACATCGGGTCCCCGTACTTCAGTAAACAAAGCAGATTTTATGTGTTAAGAAGTCTGAAAAAAGAGATGAGAAAGATCTACATAATAAATTTCAGAGGGAGAGGCTCTAATATGGAGGAGAGACAATTAAAAAGACCTCTTCGAGGACGAAAAAGAAAACCGTGTTATTCTCGAACATGGGATCCTTCTCGGAAGCAGTAAGCTATAAAAGATAGTCACTAAAAAGCAATTTTCTCAAGTTTGACTTGTTCGAAATAGGAGGGGAAAATGACGGAAACACTGCAGGAGACAAACAGGATGCTAATATGGACACACTTTTCAGAAAGCTGTGTCCCAGAAAGATCATGGAAAATGCGTAATCGCAGAGCTACCGGATTGGAGTGGGATGCGGTGGAAAGGATGGTGTATTGAAGGGAGTGAAGGATGTCACACGCAGACTCGTCTGGATGGGATATTCTCTGCCTTAGGAATAGTTATCACTTGTCTTGCGGCAGAGCATACACCAGTAAAATGGAAGTATATAAATGTGATCAGAGAGTTCTATTGAAAACAATGGAGAGGGTGCTGGTGGGCTACTTGGACTGCACCATACCGAACGAGTATCTCCTGATTGTAAGCCAACATGCATATTAAGCCGGGAGGGCAGCGAAACCTGCTCTTTACCAGTTGGTGAGAATGACAGATGGACAACTGAATACAGGAGGCATTGCACTGACCATAAAGATTGAAGGCACCTTAAAAAAATTCAGTATAGTAAGCTGTAAAATGTCTTGCAAAGACAGGAAGCTAACTCGGTGGTGGTGAGGTGGGTGAACAACATGTTAAGATGCATCCAAACCGGTCATGGTCTGACCGTGTTAGGTGGAGGGTCGAGAGAGATGTCATTCAAATTACCCCATAATCAAAAAAACCTTCTTTGACGAGACTTAAACTTAATCACTTACCGCCGCATAAAGAGTTCCCCCTCTCTTCACTTACATCTTTTTTAAGCTATTGCCTAAGCTCAGGGTGCAACCCTATGATGCACACAGCACAGCTTAGTCGGAAAGGGAGATTGGGAAATTTTAACCTGACAAATGTCGCAAGTGAGCCACAATTTTTGGCGTGAATTTTACACTGTGCAACATCCCAGTGGCTTCACAAGTACAATTCTTTTCAGTGGAATTGCCTCAATCACTGGTACCCAGATAAATCGCCCTGTCCTGTACGGGATTCGAACCCACGCCAATAGGGAAGAAACTCTGCGAACGTGTGCCTCAGTCTGCTCGACCACCGGCGTGGGTAAATTGGCGGAATTTTCGACCCTATAAATAAAAGTTTCTTTGGTCCCAAGTGTGCAAATTTTTTTAATTACCTGTTAGCTGTGCGCGTCTAATGTAAGATATATGAGGGGGTGAGAAGTTAAGTGCAAGTAAAATTATTGTGGTCAAGAAATACATAAAACACTATCTCAAAATGATGCAAAAAACACTATCTCAAAATGATATATAATCAATATTTCTATGTGTGTCCTGGAATTAATTATCCAATCTAAACCTAAAACTTGCTTTTCTCAAAAGTAACTTTTTGCCACTTGTACCCCTTGGCCTCTCATCCCATCATATGTGCTTCGAATACCGCATTTGTTCTTAACAATCTCAGATGTATAAAATGGATTTCGATTCTCCCGTGTTACACTTTCTACTCAGAAAGCGAATATTCAATCAGTGAACTAGGCCCAGGAAATACAACTTAGCTTTGAGAAGAAAGTCTCCGTAATGATCGTAGGTTGTCGAAGAGTAGTGCAGGAGTGCTATACTCTCTTTACGTTGAGGAGAGTTATATGGTACCGACAAAGTGGTGGGAATCTGAGGCATTGAATCTTATGCTAAATCAAACGGTTAACCTCGACGTGAATCATATTCAAGACTAGAAGGAATTTTAGGAATAAGAATTATTTACGAATGTTTAGAATTAAGTGTAACTACCTGGCTGCAAATATCCATGAAAATTCGCCAGGGAAGTGCACTGAATCTGAAAAATTAAGGAAAGATCCATCCCACGAGTATTTATCTTTGAAATCACAAGCATAGAATACTTGCCTTGCCATAATCCTAATTGTCTGTTCAATATTTCATAAAAAGAACTACTCGACATTTATACATAACTTCCATTGTTAAAGAAACCGATTTTTCTTCGGGTACTCCAAGACCCCGATAATGCAAACCAGTAAACTAGATTTGGTGCACTCCAGACCTGTCTCTGAAGGACAATTTCCCTCCTCATCGCCTCCAAACAGAATACTTTAGCAACCGAAAGGAACTGTCACACACAACGGAAGAATTCAAATCTTACTAATTTCCCGCCAACAGACCGATTATCCGGATACACCACAAGAAGCACCGAAGAATATTTTGCAAAGAAAAACTAAAAATTGAAAATAAATAATTTCTAAATTTTTCTCCGGACTGGAACTGCAGCAAGAATTTTGGAAAATCATGGCAATTTTTGGAAAATTGGAAAAATAGGGGTCGATTTTGAAAATAAGGGTATGTGAAGCGCCAACCAGTTTTTATCCGGAAAGAGAGGTATGTGTATAAAGACAGAAAAGTTTGAAGCGCAAAGGGGAGAACAAAGCCAGAGAAAAGAAATTTCGGAGGCTGGTTAAAAAAGATTAACAAGAAAAGGCAGAAGAAAGTAAAGGCGAAAGAAAGGTGGGACAGACAAAGAGGAGAGTGGCAGGCCAATCTTCATCTGTAATTTTCTTAATTTCGAATAAGTGTTAGGTTTATAACGTAGTTGAAGTGTGTGGCTTACTTTAGTTCCGAGATATGCAAGAAAGTTCGTAGACTCCATCAAAACTATAAAATATATCATCCCCAAGGATAATCAAAGGAAAATACCCACTCCCATCTTCAATCTAGTCGGCAAAACCTATGCCCGCAATAGAGCGAGTATAACGGAGTGCTCTCCATATGGTATGAGTGTGAGCTGAGGAACAGGACCTCACTATAAGCGTGAGCAAGGCAGACACTGTAATCTGTAAATGGAAGACAAGGGATCTGGAATTTACGCTCTTTGGATCTGATATCAACATTTCTAGGGAAGCAAAACACCTGAGTGTATACCCAGATTTGAAGCTGACTTAAAAACATCGTATTAAAATAAAAATTAGAAAAAAGAGTGTGGATTAAACTGGGGTATCTCACCAAATACAATAGTGGTTAGACTTATCTTGATATTTGCTGCGATGGTTTGGCAACAAAATGTTATGGTACTTGTCGGGGAATGAGTATGGGTGTAAGAAAATGCTGGCTCATTTAAAGAGATCAGGAAACTTACGATGTCAAAGGACAAAATTGAGAGGATGAGGATAACCGAAAGGTACCACAAAACTGATATCAATGACGAATCACGTAGACAAAAGGGACCGAAGGATATTTTTACATTCACTGGAATACCTCAAAAGATGCACGATATCTTCAATGGAAAGGACAAAAATGAGAGGGATCCTTGACCGAAGTCCGCGGAAAAGCACCTGATAAGATCTATCAGACAAATACGAGTCCTGTCACGAGAGGGAGCGGGAGGGGTAGGAGCAGGCCCGCCCCCGAAGCAGCTGCTTTTTTATAATAAATATACAAAATTTTCCAAGCAGTGTAGAGCAACCGGAAACTACGCTTTAAAAATCCCTTAATTCGATTAAAATTAATGCAATTCATACTGGAGCCATGTCAGTAAGTGTCTGTAAAAGATCGCAGCAAATCGCGGAAATATAACAAAAGCTTAGAATTAGTGTACATGTAGCACTCCGTTTAGACATTTAGGCTCCATCTCTCCACCTTTCTTTATGGGAATATATTGTCCTAAAACTGATTATGGAAATGAACGATAAAGTACAAAGCTTTGAATTTAACTAACTTCATTCTAGTCTAAATTTTTCAAAAACGTTACGTGAATTATCTAAAACCAAATTAAAATTGCCAAAAGATTTGGACGATCTAAATTTATGCTCTCAAAGCAGAGCTGCTAATTAAATTTGACATTCTGGGCACTATTCACTATCAAAATTATTCGAAATACGCTCAGGAATTCTTAATAGGTATCGCCATATCATGGGCACTTAAAAAATCAATAAAGTTCCACAAAAAATCGAGACGTACACCAATAACGTGAAATATTTTATACTATAGCGGAATAAAGCCATCCCTGCACAAATTTTCGCAGAAATCAATAATAGAAGAGCAGGCAACCGTAGTCAATAGGATAAGTTGTCGTTATTTCCCGCGCGCCGAGAAGGGTCACACTATCAGGACGAGGACGTGAAAGTCGTCCCAGGTCCCACCCCCGTCGGGCAGCCGGAGAAAATGTCATTGTTCATGTTCATGTCCATGGCCAGATGTTCTTAAACTTGTGCAGAACAAGTGCACCACTTTAACTTTCATAAATTTCTACTCTTACCCACTTTCACTACTTCTGATTTTAAAAACAAGAACATCTCCATAATCCATTGTGCCGGCTGGCGGTGACAACTAAATTGGCCCCGTCTAGCAATGCGCCGGTGCGTTTCTGAGGCATAAAGTTCGCACGAAGTAGACGTGCAAATACTGGTTGTGTTGATTTATTTCCAGTCAAATTTTCGACTACGACAGGCCTATGTTGTGTGCAACCTGTATCAACAAGCCAAGCTAGATTCTGTCTGTACTTTGTGGCCGCCTAATTGAAACTTTCAACATTTACGCCTCCCACCAGGACGGCACCCACTGCATCCCCAGGCCATAAAACACCATGGATGCAGGATGATCCGTGGATTAACTATTATTGCTTTTGCAAGAGCAGCAAACTACTATCGATGGTTAAGAACAAAGTTTGTCATTTTCATAGAGACATAGACCTTAGACCATGTGCCTGTGCCTATGCCTATGCCTATACCTATGCCTATACCTATGCCATGCCATGCCATGCCATGCCATGTCGTGCCATTATGTGCACCTTTAGTAATCTCACATAAGAAGCTTCTCTTACACATGTGCACATGAACATGGTCAATTTAATCCGGCAGTTGAGTGGTACATTGAAGTATGAATACTATGAATTGCGGAGCACCCTTGCCTTTTGGCTTGCAATGTGGATTGCAGGCAATCAAGTTTTTCTCTTTTTATCAGTGCTCCGGCAATGGCTCTCAGAATAAGACCTGCGCGATGGATGCAGTGCAGAATCGGAAAAGTACTAATCTAAGAAATTCTTTTCAGATCTCGTTATCTTCTAGGAGCAGCTCGCCAGTGCTTTACCTTGTGTTTTCATCTCCCCACTATCACAACCGGTGTTATTCTCCATTTCTTATGAGGCTATATAAATACGCGTAGAGAAGGTATTTCTCTGAGTCTCTTTCACATTAACGAAGTGGTTGTATCTTCGTGATCTTGTTGTGAAGTTGAAAACTTTTTTGGTTTTTAGATACTAAGATTTAAGAAGAAACTGATTTATTCTTGTTGTGCTAATCAATCACGTATTACCTATCGGATTGGAACTGTTACCTCTTCATTATTGTGTAAGGTGAGTTCTATCTTCAGGCTACCTGTGTAGTCTTGGTCGCCGACGATCCAATGGATGGTACTTTGCATAGTCGGCAAGGAAGCAGGAGACATTATCTCATGAGCACCCGCTTGTCGGAGCTTATTTCGAAGAAAAGGATACCTTGGTCTCTGAAAGATTTATTGCATCTTTAGCGGCTTTTGTCAGCTTAAACCGCTCAATGAATTCAATCCTTGCCAAGAGTGTAACTTGCATTGTGTCCTTTGTAATTAATTTCCGGGCAAATTGACTGTGATTAAAGTGAACATTTACATCCAATAAAAATCGGTTCTCAGTGGAAATGTGCATATGAAATAATAAATATAGTGCGAAAAGGTGGTCAAGGATTACAGAGACAATTAGGACTGATTTAAGCAGTACTTTTGGACTAATTGTGCCTACCGTGGAATACTTTCAGCCCCCCCATTAACTAATTCGAAATAAATGAACCCGGCAATGATTCCTCATCCCACTCGGTTTGCGGTACGGCGCATTGATAAGTCAATTTTAAATTAGAAGGCCTGAATATAAGAATGATGCCGTTCTCAGCAGTAGGAACTCTTCAATTTGACTGCATTACCTTACCAACCTTGTCATATTATGCTAAAACTGAGTAGAGGAGCACATGTTTAATTCAGAACCATTCCGCAAATATTTTTTTCTTTTTTCTTTTCTGTGCTTGTGCTTTTACTCTAGTTTAAAACGCCGGAAATTAGAAAATATGAACTGGTGCTGAGTATTCTGCAAAAGTTTGCTTTGTTAGTTCTGTAGAAAAGAATCTTGTTTGAAGTCGCGATAACATAAAAGCCGTAATAGTTATAGAAAAGTAATTAAAAAGAACTTGGTTTTATTAATAATACTATTTGAATTTTTTGCATTTTCAGACTATGTGGTTTGTGTGAAATATTTTGAATTTATAAGTAAAAATTTTAATAACTATCTTTTGATTTTACTTCCCTCTATGTGATTAATTATAATTAAAAGCAAGTTTTTGGATATAATTAAAAAAAGAAAAGTGAGGTAGATTTTCTCCATAATTTCTCATTAATTGTTCTGGACCATTTAATTTTTGTTATAATAATTTATGACTAACTCATGAAAAGTTACTAGAATAAAAATTCATACTTAAGCCATTTTTATCTCACACACTTTGCTATATCATTTTTCCTTAGCTTTTGGTCATTGGCTTATTTTGGCAATTTTTTAAGTATAGGTATCTAGATTTAGTTCATATTAGTAATGCGTCTTGAGTGTAAAGGGAACAAAGCAATTTTAGATTTGTAGCAGTTTCTTTTTTTTAGAACACTTCCTGAGATAATAGCACACAAATTCATTTAATAGGGTCAAGAGATAAAGTAGTAATCACTTGAAAATTATTATTATTATTATTATACATTTTATAAGATGTGCTAACCATTTTAGGATGGATTAAACGCAGATTTTTCCATTACAACTTTATGCAGTGCATCATTTTTTCTAATTCTTTCTGGTATTTCATGATATTTTGTGTTTTCTGCTGACAACAGAATAATCAACTTCGGAGGTCACGATACAATCATAAGGTCCAGTTTCAACATTTGTCAAAAAAAATAGATGAGTTCTGGGTCTACGGCTATGAATGCTGCCATTCATCTCAAATTATGTTGAAAACTTAAATATACAATGTATGTTTTACTACAATCCTTCGACCACTTTCGGAGTACGCCTTTCGTTTGTTAATTTCTTCAAAGTATTTTCCTTCATAATAATTCGCAATCTTAGTCATATTCCTCATGGATTTCTGCTTAACAAAAGTAACATTTTATTTGTTACATTTGGGGAAAATATAGCAATTTTGTATAGTACTTCAAGTATGTTCAAGTTAATTTGCAATTAACGAATCTCGGTGGCTCTATGAATAGAACTATCTTAACCCCTAATACCCAAATAAATCACCATTTCCTTTGCTTTACTGGATTTGATCGCGTACTTCGAGAGAAGTAAATTTGCATAGCTCAGATACCGACATGGATTGGCAATTGGGGGGGGGGGGGATAATTATATTTTTTTGTTATCAATACATCATACCAAATTCTGTTAATTATAGTTCCGTTAAAGCTCAAGAAAAAAATAACAGGGAAATTATGGACTGAGCCGTCTTAGCTGGTATGCGTCGGAAAGTTTCTAGATAGTTCTCTGTCCTCGAAATCTCTTGTTATTTCGAGCATATGTTTATAGGTTATCTGTCTCATGTTACCCACAGGGCCACCTATGACAGGCATCCTCCTATTCGCCAAGGCCGGGCAGTCGCATACAATATACTCCTCCAAGCACCATCTATCATAGTTCAGGATCCCCATCATACGATATCATATTTTCACACTGATTTTGGTGTTCTTTTATGACCCACTTCTCAATTAGGTCCGTCAATATACCTTCCCCAATGGTGGAAAATGGTTCTGGATCTTGGAACTCCATAGCCGACTTCTGCTTTGCGAGAACGTCAACTTTTTCGTTCTCTTGTACACATTCACTTCACATGTGAAAATTATTGACTTCATCTCGACACTGGGCCTCAAAAAAGAGCGGTACTGACGAATCACTTATCATACCAGTATTTTGGTCTTAATTTCTTCAATTTTTTTCTGGTATCTCCAGTTCGTCTTTCTAGAAGTCACAATAAGCTCCATGTAGCGTACTGTATCGGTTTTCTTCGCCAATCCCTTGTGCTTTTTGTGGTTTATGTCATAGAAGTTTTTGATACCTGCCTTCTCCCTAATCATTTATATAAACCCTGCACTTATACTGCGCTTTTTGCAAGGTCTCATACTTGTGGACTTAAAAACTACGATTAAATAATTTTCTCTACTACGTTAGGTCCTCCTGATTAACATCTGTTCCCAATGGTTTAATCTTCCTTTATCCCATTGAGGATGGTTTCGTTAGTTGTTTCTTCCAGGAGGACTTTTCCGGGCTCAGAGCAATACAAATACCAATTCATGCAGAGCATTTGTTGTTGGGCTGTAGGGTTGTAAGGTTGTATGTATCGATATTTTCAAGTATCGATATTATTTGGCATGAATATCGATAATATGCATCACTTTTTCAGTACCAATTTGACTCACTGTTCGATACTCTAGGAGCAATGTGGTATCGTTTTTTATATATAAAAAATTGCAATAATATCTGACATTTTGATTTGATTAAAACAGTGGAAGGCAGAAAATGCAGTTAGTGCATTTTTGGGTAGTTCCAGCCTTCACTGCCTTACACGTACATGCAAGCGAACTCTCTTGACTTTCTTGATCTGGCAATTCAAATCTCCAAATTGTGTAGAATTAAAACAAAGAAGTTGACTGGGTAGTGTGTAACGCCATTCCTATCGTTCCTATCTTAAAGTGTTCTTAAAATATACAGCTCTCGCTTGAGTGTAAAATTACAGTTTGTGGCTTCAAATTAAAGGAGGTTGCAGTAATACAATTATTTGTCAGTTTTTTATGAATGTGTTTATACTGGGACCTTCAAACCGAATTGAAAATTTCAATTGGGAAAAATTCCGCTTAAGAGCATTGTATAAGCGGGGAGGGAAGCCCTGAGGAAATCCGGAAGCATCGATCCCAATGTTTCGCACAAACACTTTACGAAAGGATTTAAATTCGGAACTCTTCCGAAAATAGCAAATGTCGGGTGGTGTATTTAGTTAATGCACTCTAAACAAAATGAGAAATATACAGAGCTACTACTCGTACACTTCCTTACTCTTCCGAATTATTGCGATATGAAATATAAACTTAAAACTACATCAGACACGTTAATGTAAAAATCAGGCTTATAAAGCGTTAAGGAGAATTAATAACACACCGGTGCAGTTTTTAATCGCTTCATATTTTCTCCTATTATCAAATATACAAGGATGAATATTGATACTTATAGTATCGATACTGTTTTCTCGATCTCATCGAACGCCAAAACTAGTGGATCCGATATGCATCGATCGCCGAAATCGATATTTTCTTAAGAAATTTAGAGCCTTAGTTTTGTAGTATGTAAATGTTTGGCTATATATGACATATCAAGCTTTATACAGACTGTTTAAAATATATAAGTAATAAATGCTCAGATCTACCTTTGTAAAAGTTAGGAATTTAGTTCCATTTTACGATTCTTTTTCGTTCTAACTTCTGACGCTGGGATTCCGATCATTATAAGACTGGAGTTTGTCAATAACTAAATGGGAATTTTATTACTCTTCACAGTTTGATTCCACCAACCGTAGTTTTTGTTTCACATTTTACTCACTCAAAGTGTGCTTTTCTGTAAAATAATACTGTTTTAAACAGTAAAGCAAAATACATGACACAGAGTTCTAAAATTTAGCGGCGGCACAAAAAACGCTTTAAGTGTCGGTATAAAGGTTTCGTCACCATAATACCGTATTTCTCACAAATATTTTGACCTTTCTTTTATTTAAAAAAAAATAAAATAAAATAAAAAATTGATAGAGAAGATCAATAAAGGATTGTTGAGTGTGGTGACTTCAGAAGAATTTATGACTTAATAACTATGTGGAGACGTGATTTATACCAATCTAAATTTTTGATACACCTTAGGAATTTTTGAACATTATTCTTAAAGAGAAATAATTCTTGAGTGTTGAATATGACTGTAAGAAAGGTGAACAAACATGAGACCATTATCCTTCATAATTATCCCCAAATGATTCAAAGCAGTTCACTATTTGAATAATAAAGAATACCAAGAACCAAAACCAGACCAACAAATTAATAATAATAATAAGAATTAGTATAAAATGTGGAATTTTTATAAATCAAAATTTTTTTCTCTACCTACAATAAAACCACAAAATTTTACTATTAAAAAGAATCTCAGAGATAATCATAATTAGACGGTAAGTTACGATTAAAGGAACAGTTCTTCTCCCTTCGTTCGATTCATCATTTTATTGATTACCGCCCATTCAAAAAAAATCAAAAAAACTGCTGCGCTTTCAGATATCTTTTAACGAAAATTAATTTTTACTTAATTTCACCAGCATCATCTTCATATGCAGGCAATATTTAATGGTTTCCCGTCTCATTGATCTGACCGTACTTTATCTGCTCTCACCTCGAAGCCAATATCCATTTTAAACTTGGGTGCACTTCAGATGTCGATGATGCGAATCAAAATCATTAACCCATCATTAAAGAGTCGGAACGTAATCTGGAGCCATGGAGCACTACAATTTTATGTTAATGATCGCATAGTAATGCAGATCTAACTCTGGTGCCGGAAGAATTCAATTTTGCAAGCTCGATCCGCAGGCGACATTCGTTTGCCGAGAGTGCAAGTTATCAAACGACTTGAATGAACGTGAAAATAATAGAGTACTCGATAGCTTAGCGTGACATGTTCTCGGCTGGTCCATAAATTATAATTTTCCCAGTTAATTAAAACGTCTCCTGTTTATCTTTTCCTAATTTGCTCAGTGTTATGAGATTCTCACTTGTGGATACTTTTTGCAAGTTGTAGTAGTTCTTTTATATGTCGCACTGTACTAGACCAAGTTATGAGCGTAATTAAAATCTTAAAATGATAACGCATAACGCATTAGGAAATCTGTGCGATTAATATCTAATTAAAAGATTATTCAAATGGTATTTTATGAAGATTGCAGATTGCAAACACTTCATTGCAAGTAACAAATTGCGTGATAAAAACACACGACTGAGGCCTTCTGTTTGTACCTCAATGAGTGCAATTTTTCAATTTAAATTCAGATCTTATGCTAATTTTCACAATGTATCTCTCTGGAAAAAATTCGAGTTTTATTCAATTAAAACATGCATGTACGAATTAGACCCTATATTTTAAGCCAAAAATAACCTTCTAATTCGAACGACAAGCGTAGGTGACAATTTTCATAACTTAGATTAAGTCTTATATATCTATTGTTCCTAATCAGATAATAATCTCAACTGTTGATTAAATAAATTTATACAGCTTAGCTGTAATTAATTAGGCTTAGCTTTATCAGGTTATTAGTAGAACAGCTACAGTTTTCCTTCACTTCTGCAGTACTTTCACTGTAACGTTCACCACTATTCCGAATCTAATTTGAATATTTAATAATATAATTGGATGAATAAAATTTAATATTCAAAAGTGTCACAACTCTAACTGTCTATAGAATCTAAAATATAATTTTCTATAATATTTTCAGTGAAATGTGAAGTAGGTATCACTTAAAGAATTGTGGGACATTGGCTGCTGAAAAGGTGGCTCATGAGTCGTGGGGTTCGAATTGGAATCCCATCAACGTCGGACAAACCTATGTATAATCTAGTGACGTTTAGAAGTCATGAGTGTTACAACAATAAATTAAATTGTAACAATTTTGAAATAGTAGATGATTTTTTCATCTGCGGCTATGACCCATAAATCAAATTATTATTGTTACTTGGAGCGTTTCTATGAATTACAGAAGTATTATTATAACTTCATTAAGACGATTGTTTGTTAGTAACTAAAAAAGATTAAAGATATTTTTGGAAATTTTTGAATTTAATCTGTAACATCATCAACATCACTAGCTAAGGTTTTAGGGTGCTTACAAGTCAGAGCTGGATAAGTAAAGGCCGTTATTAACTTAAAATTTATCTAACTTTTAAACACAAAGGCTTTCAACCAGCGTCAAGCTTGCCAAATGCGCTGAATGCTCCCAACACCATACAGCTTCTTACATGAAAATTTCTTTTCAAGAAAGATCTCTAATATGCGTCAAAACTGCCAGGCCCGTCAAAATTTCTTTGCGGTATAGCCAAAGTTCAGCGGATATCCTGTGATGCTACGGCACAGCCTTGACGAAAAGAAAAGTAGGAAAGAAAGATAGGGAATTAGGATGTCGAATAAAGGTGTTGCTGGAACAGTTGCGTGTAGATTTTTTTTTCCACTAAACACAACCTAATACATAAAAAAGTCGGTCCGTGTTGCTAAGTGCAAATTTCAACCTTTTAGCTTTATGATGAGGGTTAAGGATATGGAGCAGGCTTTAGTTTTCCACAGTTCGTAAGAACATGTCCTCTGTTATAGGCTCTGAGGAAACATTTAGCCCATACCTTTCACGTATCTTTGCAGTTCAGCGCATTGAAATTGAATCCGTCGCATTCTTCCTTTATCCATCATTTTCCGAATGAATTAAACCTAGTCCAGAAACTATTAACCCTTGTCCGGATAGAATTAACCCATGTGCGGGAAGAATTAACCTTTTTCTGAAAACAATTAACCCTTGTCAGAAAAGAATCGACTTTTGTCCGAAAACAATTAAACCTTTAAAAACATATATAATAAAAGTTGCACCTTATTGCAATATATTATTAACAAATGTAAAACAATGAAACAAATAACTTCTGCTCTAAAAATAACAAAAACCCCGCATTACTTTATTCCTTTTATTGAAAATTTTTTTCTGGCGAAATGCCAAAAGTAGATTGGAGATTTTTATTTGTGCATTACATAATCACTTTCTTTGGCATACAATTAGCCCCAACTAGAGATCTCAGTGCCAAGAATGGTAGAAAAATGTGAGTTGAATTGTTTATAGAGAAATGTGAGAAACAACATATACTGCACTCAAGCATATACAAATTTATCAATACATATACTAGGCGCATAATATCAGGAAATGGAGGAATTGTTATTATTTCGACATTTAATAATTCAAAGCAAGTTGGTGATATAAAGAAATTAACCAGATCCTTACTGAATGATTTCTCGGGAAACAGACATTTGTGTTTTTTTCTAAGTTCAAATGTTGAAGTTCCTGACAGCAACATGTAGCGTAGGTATGTAGTTCTAATAATAGTTTTCATTGGCGGTTGCCCAACAGGTTGAAGCGCACGAATACAGGCTTTCTTCTCTGTGGGAGTGGGCCCGACTCCTGCGAAGGGCGCAGTGATTTATCTGCGCAGCAATAGTTGAGGCAGTTCTGCTGACTAGAATTGTACTTACGGAACCACTTACCAAAAATTGTGGCTTATTTGCAACATTTGCCTGGTTACAATTTTTCCACTTCCTCTTCCCTGAAAATTTCCCTACGCTTAAACTGATTTTCCACAACGTAAATTCCGCAACTTTGTTTAAAATATCTACACGTTGACTGCCCAAATTAGCATAAAAGCTTTCGTGAGAAATTTACTTGGTAAAATGCATTTGTGCGGAGAGAGCTTTTAAGTGTCGGTCCCCAGGGACCGGCGTGGCATTTAACATGTTAAGTCTCGTTATCGAAACAACATTCAGATTAAATACTTGACGTACTCAATAATATTGTGCACTTTTTAAACGCTTATGAAATCAATCAAATGAAATTGCACTGCTTCCGTAATTTCGTCAACTTTTGACTTATCCCCTTTTTTGCATCAAGCTCTACAATTCAAAACCTTTTTTTATGTATTCATTAAATTTATCTTATTTGCAACATCAGGTAATAATTGTGTTCTGCATCGAAATCGGAGTATATTGATTGGCACACTGTTCTTTCATGTAATGTAATCAATGTAATTTTTCCTAACAAACTTCGCATGTCTAACGACCCGTCACGGCGGGCTTATCATATTAACATTGCATTTTGTTCTTGAAAACAAACCGTAGCTTTGCCCTGAATAATCCGGCCTGGTGTTAAATTGTGAAATGAATGAGTAAGTTTGAATATTGAAGTTTGATATTAATATTGAAGGATGATGTTATTAATTAAAGGCTTATCATTTCATTGTATACACAATTTCTCTCGTTCTGGGCTCGAATTCTCCACATGTCCCTTTTCTGTTTGTGAAGAGAGCTATGGATAGAGATCGCACAGCGCCCAAACACCTTTTTTAAGGTCTTTGTATAACAAATACCTTAATAAGTTTGGTCTACCGTTTGTAACACCTTGAAGGAGTCATCGTAAGCCCATAAAAGTTCGTTGTCCGTCTGTCAACACGATTACGGACGAACGGAGCAAGGTAGGGAGCTGAAGTTTGATATGTGAGTTTGTTATTTTATTTTTGAGGTTGATTTCGTAGATGAGCATAATCGGGCCACAGGAACCCCTCCTGCCCGTATAATGGAAAACTTTGAAGTACTGCAAAATGCGCATTTTTACAGATACGAAGTTTAAATTCAATACATATATATATAATAGCAATCCCCAGC
>QYTT01083934.1:8943-19346 GCA_006980735.1 Dasypogon diadema
CGCTCTTCCGATCTCAGATCTATTGAAAATCAGCCGCGTGATTTCATTCCATGATTTTTATTGCCAGGTGCGTTCATCAATTATAGTGTCATTTTACTTCTAATAAGAAAAGAATAAATTTTTTGCGAGAATAATATGAAATAAATAGTTCCAATCCTCAAACAAAGTTCATCTAACGATAAGTTGTTGCATGTTTCTCGAACGTGAAATGGCTTACAGAACAGCACGATTATGCAGAGGATCAACAGCAATATCTACATCAAATCAAAGTGAATATCGTAAAGGGAAAGGGACCAAAGCCTCCCATAATCCCAAGCCAAGTCCGGGTCAGTCGTATACAATGTACTTCGCTGTCTCAGTATCCTCCAGGCACAACCTGCATGTATCATCTCCTAGGATTCCCTTCCTTTTTAAACATATCCAAAGCCACCATGCTCAGTGGTCAAAGAAACTAACCATTTGAGTGACCGTTGAGTTATGATCTTTACAAAAACCGGCCTAATTGCTTTCTTAACCTGTTGGCAAGTTGTCATATTTTCCCATTGATTTTGATGTTCTTTTATGACCTATGTCTCGATTAGGTCCTTCACCATGTCTCCCTCAATGGCAATATACAACTCTCGACCTTGGAATTCACAGTCGTCCATGGTTTTGCTAAGGTGTCCGTTTCATTTTCCGCGACACACCCATTGTACACATTCCAACGCTAGGGATGAATTCACCTCCGTTCAATTATTGCATCTGATCAGTACTTGATTGGCTAGTATAAAAGAATGTTTCCCCCTTGCACCTGACTCTCCTTTAGGTAATCCAACGCGCGAGTCAGAGCCAGCATTTTGTGATCCGTCGCTGATAAGAGTCTTGTGAAACCTTTAGATTATCCTGACTCTCTAGAATCTGTTCTTAGGTCTCGCGAGTTCTCTAATCTCTTTTACGTGATCCAAAATTTTCTTATGCCCATACTCAGTCCCTAACGAGTACCATGTACCACCCCTTCGCGTCTTAAGTGTTACCTCACCGCCATCTTCTTCACAAGGAAGTCCAGCGGAGGCAGCGTCAGAAGAGTTTCGAGCGCATCTTAGTGTGTGGCGCAAAAAGTACTCGTAATCCCTATGCACGCCATCCTTTGTACACTATCTAGTTGCCGCTTAAGAGTAACCTGGCATGCTTTAGACCACCAGACCTCAGAGCACCGCATCAAACTTAGGGACAGAGCAATCCAGTGTACAAATCTCGACAAGATACCCCACCTTAAACCACACACTCATTGATGCAATACCATTTTCGCTTCCCTCATTTTTCTTTTAACATGATCTTTACAGGTCAGTCGAATCCAGGAATGCACATGGGTGTTAAGAATATGAAGTCATTCCACAGAAAAGGAGATAGCACTCCTCCCTCCGGTTGCTCTCTCGTGACCCTTCCGCTAACATTCGCGCGAGTGGTCTGAATCCGGATTGCCCTGCTTTTCAACATTGTGTCGTCCCATCTCACCACCACTGGGCTAAGCTCATGTCTTACGAAGGCAATTTTCAGTTTTCCGCACTGAATTTTTTTTTTTTTAAGCACCTTCAATGTCCATCAACGTGGTCAAAGTAATTCCTTCTGTTTTAAGGCCCAAAATTCGTCTTAGATTCCTGGAAAGTGTGCCTTCTTTAAAAACTTCATCAAAACCTCATCACAGTGAAGTCAGACATGCAAAAGTGCGGCAGCAGAATGGCTTGCACCCCATGCCTTACTATAATACATGTCCTGATCCTGGTCCCTCCTCTGCTTGCAGGTAATAAAGCATTCCCATGCTTTCCAGCAGTTTCTTGATCACACTTTTGTGGAATCAGTATTCCTGTATAGCAGAGCTATATCCAACTTTTCCTCCTCAAACCAGAAAAGCATCACAGCTGATGATTCTCTAGTGATGGAGATTGATTTAGCAAACCTTTTATAAGCTCGTGGTCGATATTTTAACCATGCCATGTAAAATCCTCTATATAAGTTTAGCGAATCGGACTGTGCTGAAAAGATAATCACAACGAGGCTAAATAGATTGACTGATAGATAGATTGTGATATTGTGACTAAAAATTAATGACACAGCCTTAATGGATCCATTGATCACATGGTGTAATATTTTTTCGGTAAGTGATTGTATTCACAATATTAATGTGATTTATTAAGATTATAACAAGTTACTACAACAGTAACCTAGCCACAGTTTTGTTCGATGTAATAGAAATAATAAAAAAAACAACTTTACACAAGTGGTTGAAGTATTAACCACAAACCCTGAATAATTGATCACTTTCCCTGAATGGATTGCGGTTCATATTTTTCTAGCAAAAATCTAAATCATGGTTTTTCAAAGTATGGATCGCGTATAGTATAGAAAAGTATAGAAAAAACAATTTTAATTAGAAGTATGAGCTTGTCTCTCATTTATTAATTTTTCGACCCGAGATTTCGTTTTCGTAACTCCTATAATCAAATCATTTTCCAGCTCTAACCGATTTCTATATTTATCTTTAATGTTTCCCATGGACGAGAATGTTAGCTTACAACGATAGGAGATGACAAAGGGAATTAAAGATTTGAGAGCATCTCTTACAATTTCCGAAGCTTCTTATTTCCTCTTCACCCAAAAGGTATCTAAGCTGTGTGATTGGAACTCTAACTTGAGCATTCCATCAGTAGAGAGTTCCAAAAGTGTTTCTTTTAAGTATGGGTCGTTAACTATCTGCATAGCTGCGTCCGAAAAGAGATCTACAATTCACCTTTGCCCCTTCTCAGTTAGGGACTCTACTCCGAAGTAACTTCTTAGTCAAAACGTCGAGCGAACATAAATACGAAAATTGTGAAAGTTTAAAAAATTGCACTTCCTGGTTTGTTCAAAATAATTAAAAGTTTCGGACAAATTTTTCGTACTGAAGGGGTCAAAAATATTGAAAAACACTGAAACACTGGTTTCTTATACATATTTCATCTATACATCATCGCATCGCATGTGTCTAAAAAAATGTTATATTAATTTGTAATAAACATTAAAGTCAGCACCTTTAATTAACAAGGAAAGAAGCTATAATTGGTTTAGACCAATTATGTTATACCCTAGACGTAGGGAAAAAAGAAAATAATGCGTTTGTAGTTAATTGTCAGCCATATTTTAAAAAATAAAACTTTCATGTGGCAACCCTCTGAAATAGTTGCCCGATTTGGTTTATTTTCTCTTAAGATATTTAGGTTTTACTAAAGTATATGTGTGCCGAATTTTATCCATCTGCCTTGAAACGTTCTCGTTTTAGAAGGAAAATATCGATTTTTTGTTTGATCTATCTGTAGTTTTCACTATGAAGGAGTTGTCCAAATTGGCCCATTTACGAATTTGATCTTGCAATCTTAATAAGGTATCTATGCACCAAATTTAAACTCTGTCTAGCTTAAGGCGTTCTCGAGATAACGCGTGGATGGACAGACAGACGGACATCTATTAAACGACTTCTTTTCTTCTCCCATTAACGGCAATATAGTTTATTTCTGTGTATCATGAATATTTTTATGCGTTACAAACGTTAGCTTAAACTTATAATACCCTACATCTAGGGTATAAAAAGTGTTGCCCTATCAATGGTAAAATGGTTTTAATAAATAGTTTTAGTGCATTCACATCTACCCCTACTCTCTGCAGAATTTTCTTTATGGAAAATTTTATCCTACAATGACACAATAAACACCAGCGGGATTCAAAATTGTCCTGACAAACGAAGCACTGTTACAAATAATAAAGAAAAATATATTACTGATTAAAATCAAATATAAAAGTGAAAATAAAAGTTATGAATTTTCATTAAAAAATCGACAAACATTTTTGGGGTTACTCAATATTTATGGTTTAATTTTTTTCAAGACCGCTGTAATTGCTGAATGTATGTATTTCGAAATCTCTTCTTTTGATGAAAAAAAAACACGTACATAAAACAAACACTTCTTATCGATTGATAATAAAAGGTAGTGGGATTGTATCTTGTGTGACAAACTTTTCTTCAGCAGGTTGCTCTCTATCAGTTTTAATCTTTAAATCAAAATAATTTAGTGTTAAGACTTAAAAATATTAAATATTATTAATATGCAAGAGAACTTCAAGTCTACAAAGCACAGTGGATTTTGTATTGCGATTTTGGAAATCAGATTTAAAGTCAAATGTAATAATTCACTTTTGCCGCAATCTAATAATTTTCTAGATAACAACCCCTAAGAATACCACTGAAACACATGAACACGAAACCCGCAAAGATAAGATTATTTCTGACAACAAGTGGTTTTTATTTTTAGACGTAGGCATTTACCAGCTGTTTTCAATTTCCTTGTAATATTTCCAATTTATTTTCATAGGCGCAAACTAATGAAGTTCTCTTACCAAATGGTAATAAATTGGTTTCATTACTTGTAGCCGATATTCATAATCTTTTCCGTTTAATCATACTTCTGGATTTTAAAGAGGTGTGGATTTTTAAAAATATCTGATAAATATACCAGGAATTGATGGGAATCAATTAAATGTCTAATTATAAAGTGAAATTATGTGTTTTCTACAATTTTGAAGCAGTACGGTTTCACAGGTTTATAAATTTCCGAATAACATCATTTATTTTTAATTAGTGGAATCTTTGATTCGAGAAATATTTTGTGGCATTCCAATAAAAAGAACTTTTCGGTAGAGAAACCAACCGAGTAGATGTAAGTCTTTTGAGGACTGAAAGCAATCTTCTTCTGCGGTTAGACATCAAATAAAGTTTCTGATGCCATACATTTTTAATTTCATGATAATATATTTCAAGATACTTAGATATGTTCCTGAAATGTTACTCTAGATGATTTATGCATACAGAGAATATCTGTAATATTAAAGACGTTAATATACTGAGAGTTGTGAGTTCATGGTATGGTAGTGAATCACAAAGTTCTACATTTACTTTCCCTCTTAGTTGTACAAACAAAAAGATACATATATCTCAATATAGTCTCCTGAACTTTGTAAAAGGAGCAAACAGATTGAAGATATCTTCAAGGACCACTTTAAGGAAATACGAAAAAATCTTTTGATGGAGAGCAATTTTACTTGAAAATCAATTCTCTTAATGATACCTTACCTTACATTGCTATTTTTATATGAGTTTGGATCAACGGAAATTGGAGGTATTAGAGTAGAGTATTATCGCACTCTGTATACTTTGTTACAAAGGCTGAATATTAGGGCACTCTTATTCTGTTTGTGTAGCGAATCTCAACAAAATGTTGTAATCTTGCATTAATTGATTAGTAGAAATGATGCTGCATACGCCTATGGCCAATGTCAACGTGAAGAAAGCCCAAAGAAATATACTGCTAAGAGAAAGACTCCCACAGCAAAAATTATTATTAGTAAAGAAAAGGACAATAATGTCATTTGCTGCTTGCATACCAGTTCCTATGGGGTTTTAGCAAAAACGTCCTGTTTAAAAATTAAAATAATATAATCTTCAGCCGGAAGAAAGTGTAAGAAGCTGGCAACCAATTATATTTAAGTGTTGATAATTTTGTCAGCAGGTTTGCGTTTTCTTGAGAACATTCCAAAATCGAATGTAATAAGTGTGCTGTTATTCAAAACGAATTATTTTAGCGGAAATATTTTTAATTAAGTTGAGATCAGTAAGAAAGACAACACTTCAAGGATAGGAGTAGACAGTGCACTATTTCAACAGGGAACATTGTCACGAATTTCGCATGACGTTGTCTCTTTTGTTTTTAAAAAACCATGCACGGAAGATGGTTTAACCTTGAAAATGGGCAAATCTTTACCTTTTTAAGGATCTACCAAGATCTACAGGTACTCTGTAAAGACCATTCTAATGCAATTGGTTTACCACAAAAGACAGAGGGGAGTTACACTGCTTGTTGGGAAGAAACGCTGGAATTACTTTTAAGGACACGCTTCTCAAGATGCAGGGCAATTGAAGATAGCGAAAAAAATTCGAGGATGACTGCATATCTTCAGATTGAATCAAAGAAAGATAAAGTGGGCTGTTAGCTCTCAAAATATACAAATGAGATGTGAAAGTGTTATTCATACCAAGTCTTTTGCCCAGTCCAAGTCAAATCGCCCTATAAGCCTATTCTTTCTCATATCTTAAACTATGAAGAAGGTTACAGGCAACCCCATCAAGATCTAAAAAAAAACGACTGCAATTATAATGAAATATAAATAAATTTAAATTTTGGAAGTCTATGCGGGTGAAACACTATTGTCAAATATATTGAGAATCCTTCTCCAGCCGAACTAAACGAATGTAGAACAGCCTACCATCTTCTGTTTTCCCTGACGATTATAGGTCGCAAGTGTTTGAGCAGAATGTGCGCCAACATTTCCACTCGACCTCCTAACACTTGATTTAATTTTCTTCGTTTACAATAAAGCACCCAAAATCCACCATATTGTTTTATTCTTTTAATTTAATATAGCCGTTGCCACTCTTGGCATCAAAACGAATATAACGTATATAACCTCGTTTGTTAAAATCGGTAAAGTCATTTAGACTATAGAAAGGAACACATAATCAGACATACATACAAAGGGAGTACTCGTTGGGAAATGCCTGTAAACATAACAACAAGACGCCTATTAGTTAGGAAAGTCTACCATATAAGCTCTACATTATCTAATAGCAGTGATGGACAAATAAACCGCCCTCTGGCCTGTCTGTACATTAAAGCGGCTTTTAACAATACCTCCTTCTGTGCCATTGGAAGAACAAAGTCACGTGGTGCACAGAGGTCCCAATAGTACTAAAGGTAAGGAACATGCTGCCTAACTGAAGAATAAAACAATTACCATGCCACTAGCGAAGGTTGCTCTCCGATGGTGGTCGAAGCCGAAATTAACAACCAAGTTCTGATGATCTGGTTATTGTTGCTATGAAAAGAAATGATCAGGAGACTTCTGATCACACGGAAACTGCCTTATGCACTGTACAAAATTGGTGTCTATGTGTCACTCCCGAAAAAAACAGTAATAGTTCCCTTCATAAAAAGGAGAAAACTTAATTTGAGATCCCAGATAAGCCCAGAGCAAAATTTGTTCAAATTTGAAATTTTTTGGCCACTTTCAAACACTTAGTGGCAAATGTAGAATTCTGTAAAATATGAAGTGATACATATATGACCTAGTGAACTCATCTGGATTAAGGAAACAACCATAGGATTCTAAGAAGAAGTAAAATATCTTGGCCTCACCTGGAAGCCTCAACTAAAAAAGCTACTAAATAAAACTACAGCGACCTTTTATGGACGTGCAAATGGCTTTTTGGTACAACATGCGGGACTTAAGCTAAAGATAATTTTATGGTCCTACATGGCTAAAATAAGTTCAAAAAGTAGAACAAAAAACTGCTGAAACGATCTTCCGAAATTGCAAAGACTTGATTGTTGGGATATTATAATTGTTGCTCTTACCATTACAGCTCTATGTAAAGTGTACCATCAGAATATAAGGGATGAATCTCCTAACTCCGGACTTCAGGAATGCATAATCCTAAAAGAATTTGAAAAAGAATCCGTGTCTAATCCCTTGTTGGATGTACCTTGTGGAAAATTTTTGGGGGAATTTTCAAACAACTAGAAGAAATTTCAATTTTTCACCACTAGCCACGGGTACGTTGTATCTGCTATTCAGTATACAAATGAGCGAATGATATAGGATCGAAAGTAAGTTACCTACTTGAAATGCGGTTAGCTATCTCTATGAATCCGTTTTCTCGTTTCATGCTCGAAAGAGTTGCAATGAGATCTATTTTAAGGTATCGCTTGGAAACATGGGTCCTAACAAAATAACAAAAGAAGAAGCTAAACTCAAATGGCTTGAAACGTTTCCATTATGATTAATCAGAGGATGACAAAGGATTTTGTGCAGGGGAACTTCAAAATATTCTAATATAGCACAAATGCACATTTGACAAAAAAAAATCTTTACTCTTTGAATACTAGAAGGCTGCAATGTCCAACGGAAAGAGTGAATATTAAAACGATTAATGGCAAGGAGAATTATATTAGGGTAAACCCGAGAGAGATACCATCCTCTCGATAGTTTGGAATGGTACCAAGAGGCAGTGGCATATTCGCCCACTTGTAATCAATGCTATTTGTTTACCCAAGTGAAGCAAAAAAATATAAATTTCGTCCTGTATCGATCTTTTTATTGTATGAGTGCGTCTTCTAACACTTGCATCAACTTTAACGTAGGTTGCTCTCTGCCTCCAAAATTATTTCGTGCTTCTACGAGCAAAAGTTGCGTTAAAAGCATTACATGCCAAAATTCCTTCTTAGATATAAAAAAAATAAAAGCATCCTATCAGGACTTACTACTTACTTGCTTACAGAACACATACAATTGTTCCACCCACAGCAAAAACACGTGAACTGTTACGTCCAAAGCGATAAATTGTCTGAAAAGTCACTTACGTGGAAAATTTCAAGTAATCTTCTAAGGTAGGATGATACGTGGGATTCGAACACTCAATTTTTTAATATATATTTTTTTTTATTTCCCCAAAAATGCTAGGGCACCTTTAAAGACTTTCAGGCAAATTCAACCTTATTATTTTTCTATCTCCTTTAACTTGATTTTACTCCTAAAAATATTCTCTACCTTTTGTCCCCAGCCTTTTCCAGTTCATCGCTTTTACAAAGTTAATCAATCTCATGCCCGCGTATACTTATTTCCGATATACAGACTTATTGTCAGCCCACTAAACCAACTCTTATCAATTCCTACTCCAGCACACAATAACAATATGTTATCATTTGATTTCAAATCTCTTCCAGCATTTGAAACCAATAAAACATTCCGCTGAGGGTAGATGACGTAAATCACAGAAATGAGAAATTTTACTGCCATTACAAAACCAGACATCTTGCTTTTGCCCTGCCTTCTTATAAGAAGGTGAGCGTATAATAAAACGACCCAATTTCTTCAGGCTCTTTGGTCTCTGCCATTGGAAGAATATAAATCAGCTCACGTGCTCCAGGAACACAATAAAATTATCAATTAATTTGTAATTGATAAAATTATTATTGAAATCAACTTTCAATTTCTCTTTTGCGAAATACACGTGCCCTCCGCTTCAGAAGTTATTAGCGGAATGATTTTTTATTCATAAATTCAGGGAATCGAATATATTTACCCAAGGGCAACTCAAGTTAATACTTCAATTGTAAAGTGGATCACATTTTCCCATAGTAGCAGCAATTTTCAAAGGGAAATATTAATTAGACTTCTTTTTAATGACAATTTTTTGACCGAAGCCACACCTTTATTGTAGGTTTGTTTAAGCGGAGCTCCCTAGTATGACTCTCATATGTTTGTTTAATTTGGCCTTAAAATAAATGAATAGCAGTTAATGGTACTGTACCGTAGACCTTTTTTTGCTGGCAACGAAATACAAATTTCACGACATTGTCGGATGTTGATGGAAGGTGTAATGGTGAGGGTGGCTAAATATATTTCTATAGCCTTCTAAGGTGTCGGAGATAAATTTGGAAAACTTAATGACAGTAGCTGTGTTTTTTTGCTTCAAGATCCAGATCTGTAGGTAGGAAAACGATCGCGGTCTTATTGGAATTAGTTTTATATGTTGGCAGCACCGATAATCATTGTCAAGTTGACAGCTGCTAACTGTAAGGCGTTAGTTTACTATGCTGTAGGTAATAACTTGCAATATTTCAAACGCGTAAATTTCACTTTTTTTATTCTTTACAATCTTATATTATACATGTTTACTCACTTTTAGGACCACTCTTTGAGTTTGGCATCATCTAAGGCTAGAAAATTGCACCTATATGTAAGAGTAAGAACAGATCTTTAAAGATCCAGATCTAAGATCTGTATAAAAATCGAGAAGTTGTGTTGTTGTTGCAATTACGTGTGTAAGTCAGATCCCGATCTTGAGATCTGATCTGTATGGATGTTGTGCAAAAACACAGTTAATGGTGTTATGCTAGCAATGGCTTGTTCTCAAGCTTTATTTGCTTCCATATGATTAGAATACAATAAGCAGGAGGAAACATGCCAAGGTATATATAAAGTTAGCACCACACATTTGTCCAAATTAAATAAAAAAAAACGACGGGTTGCACTCCGGGAGTGCCGGCAGAAGTGAAAACTTGAATACTAACGTTGTGCATTTTTGATATTTTGGAATGGTTAGGGAATAATTTTGCACGCATTGCTTTAACGTTGTAGTAGTGAGAAGGACTTTAATCCTTAGACTCCCCCAATTTTTAGTACAAATTCATGTTTAGGACTGTATTATTCGGGACTGTATGAAGATAGACCACTATAACTATACATTTTTTAAAAGTACTCGTCGAGAGCAATCTTTT